>JBAMJV010006624.1:0-47257 GCA_037951105.1 Echinarachnius parma
ACCACCGGGGCCAGGTGGGGACCTATTTATTTTGATTTATTGATTATCGATTGACATGTGAGAAGTAGTGGCCTCCTGGCCCCAGCCGTTTTATTGCTTTAAAACCGACGACAAGGAAATATATAGAAATAGATGTATTTTATTGGAGAATATAGCAGTATAAAAAAATAAAATAAAATACTTAGACCACCGGGCCAGGTAGGAACCTATGTATTTCCCTTTATTGATTATCAATTGACATGTGAGAAGTGGTAGCCTCTTGGCCACAGCCGTTTTATTGCTTTAAAACCGATGACAAGGAAACATATAGAAATAGATGTATGTTATTTGAGTATATAGCAATATAAAAAATGAAATAAAATACTTAGACCTCCGGGGCTAGGTAGGGATCTATGTATTTCCATTTATTGATTATCAATTTACATCTGAGAAGTGGTGGCCTCTTGGCTACAGCCGTTTTATTGCTTTAAAACCGATGATAAGAAAATATATAGAAATAGATGTATGTTATCGGAGTATATATCAATACAAAATACAAAAAATTCAATAAATACTTAGACCACCGGGGCCAGGTAGGGACCTATTTATTTCGATTTATTGATTATCGATTGACATGTGAGAAGTAGTGGCCTCCTGGCCCCAGCCGTTTTATTGCTTTAAACAGACGACAAGGAAATATATAGAAATAGATGTATTCTATTGGAGTATATAGCAGTATAAAAAATAAAATAAAATACTAGACCATCGGAGCCAGGTACGGACCTATGTATTTCCCTTTATTGATTATCAATTGACATCTGAGAAGTAGTGGCCTCTTGTCCACAGCCGTTTTATTGCTTTAAACCGATGACAAGGAAACATATAGAATAGATGTATGTTATTTGAGTATATAGCAATATAAAAAATGAATAAAATACTTAGACCTCCGGGGCTAGGTAGGGATCTATGTATTTCCATTATTGATTATCAATTTACATCTGAGAAGTGGTGGCCTCTTGGCCACAGCCGTTTTATTGCTTTAAACAGATGATAAGAAAATATATAGAAATAGATGTATTTTATCGGAGTATATATCAATACAAAAAATTCAATAAAATACTTAGACCACCGGGGCCAGGTAGGGACCTATTTATTTTGATTTATTGATTATCGATTGACATGTGAGAAGTAGTGGCCTCCTGGCCCCAGCCGTTTATTGCTTTAAAACCGACGACAAGGAAATATATAGAAATAGATGTATTTTATTGGAGAATATAGCAGTATAAAAAAATAAAATAAAATACTTAGACCACCGGGGCCAGGTAGGGACCTATGTATTTCCCTTAATTGATTATCAATTGACATGTGAGAAGTGGTAGCCTCTTGGCCACAGCCGTTTTATTGCTTTAAAACCGATGACAAGGAAACATATAGAAATAGATGTATGTTATTTGAGTATATAGCAATATAAAAAATGAAATAAAATACTTAGACCTCCGGGGCTAGGTAGGGATCTATGTATTTCCATTTATTGATTATCAATTTACATCTGAGAAGTGGTGGCCTCTTGGCTACAGCCGTTTTATTGCTTTAAAACCGATGATAAGAAAATATATAGAAATAGATGTATGTTATCGGAGTATATATCAATACAAAAAATTCAATAAAATACTTAGA
Organism: Echinarachnius parma; assembly: GCA_037951105.1. Classification (NCBI taxonomy): domain Eukaryota; kingdom Metazoa; phylum Echinodermata; class Echinoidea; order Clypeasteroida; family Echinarachniidae; genus Echinarachnius; species Echinarachnius parma. The sequence goes on from JBAMJV010006624.1 coordinate 1,657, forward strand.
CCACCGGGGCCAGGTAGGGACCTATTTATTTCGATTTATTGATTATCGATTGACATGTGAGAAGTAGTGGCCTCCTGGCCCCAGCCGTTTTATTGCTTTAAAACAGACGACAAGGAAATATATAGAAATAGATTGTATTCTATTGGAGTATATAGCAGTATAAAAAATAAAATAAAATACTTAGACCATCGGAGCCAGGTACGGACCTATGTATTTCCCTTTATTGATTATCAATTGACATCTGAGAAGTAGTGGGCCTCTTTGTCCACAGCCGTTTTATTGCTTTAAAACCGATGACAAGGAAACATATAGAAATAGATGTATGTTATTTGAGTATATAGCAATATAAAAAATGAAATAAAATACTTAGACCTCCGGGGCTAGGTAGGGATCTATGTATTTCCATTTATTGATTATCAATTTACATCTGAGAAGTGGTGGCCTCTTGGCCACAGCCGTTTTATTGCTTTAAAACCGATGATAAAGAAAATATATAGAAAATAGATGTATTTTATTTGAGTATATAGCAGTATAAAACATTAAATAAAATACATAGACCATCGAGCCAGGTACGGACAAAATGCGCGGCTATAGCCGCGAATTTTGTTGCTAATTTGAACCCCCGTAAGTGATTTTTGTTCACTTCTTTCACTGCTATAGCAGTGAAAGAAGTGAACAAAATCACATACGGGGGTTCAAAATAGCAAAAAAAATCCTCGCTTCGCGGCTATCACTGAAAAAAGTTAACAAAATCAACTTATACGGGGGTTCAAAATACAACAAAATTCGTCGCTTCGCGGCTATCACTTGAAAAAAGTGAACAGAAATCACTTAGGGGGGTTCAAAATAGCAACAAAAATCGCCGCTTAACAAACTATGCATAATGTTTAACTTGTATACTGGATCACGTATTATATACATTTATAAATGTTATTTTCGTTTTTTAATTGTGTATAAGTTGACTGCATTCCTGCATATCCTGTTCTCATTTGAATGTCTTCCTCTTCTCTTTTATCTTCTTTTCCTTTCTGCATACCGGTATTTGTATTGACGTATAATTTGCAGAAGAAGAAGGATGATAATATAGAGAAATGTGAAGAATTTATGTCAACTGTGTTGAAAAGCGCAAAACGTGATAAGTGATTAATAAAATGTGTATTTGTGTGATCGGATAATTATGTCTATAAATAATGAGCATATAGTGGAGTTATAATTATTAGTTTGTTAATATGAAACAGTGCAGATTTAGCTACTAAAATTAATTTTGACCAAAACTCAACAATCTTTTAAAGTAAATCACATGGTAAGATAATCTTTCGAAAGGAAATTAGGCCATCGGTATAATCTTTAACCATCTTACGTGACGTATGACAATTTTGTATGCAACTGAACACTCTTTGATTGGTTGTATCCCCAGCTCTATCAAGCCTCACCAAGGATCCCCCATTTGGCGTCAGAGAGATGAGAGGGATAAATGAATCATTAAATATTAGTTCACAGAAGTATAGAAAGGGAAAGGCGGACAATAGCGTGCGGTTTTCGCCTCCGCAGCTAGCCAATAATGTGATCCCCGCCATGTTAAAGGGATCTAGTAACGGGGCTGTCACACATTCGCGGTGCCCAACACGGATGACCACGGATCCAGTGCCGGTTTCAGTACGGTCCAAATACGGTACGAACACGGAGAAGTACGGAACGAACACGGAGAAGTACGGTGTATATACGGATAAGCAAGGACGCAACACGGACCTCGCCGGAGAACCACGTAGTGAACACGGAGCACACGGAAGAGCCCGGAATGAGCATGGATCGAGCGCCGATGTGAATACGGAGAAGTGCGGTGTCCTACACGGATACGCAAGGAAGCAACACGGACGTCGCCGGCGAACCACGCCGGAGTGACCCCGGAGGACAGTAGGATAAACTATATTCTAGAGTTGCATTGCCCTTTAAATATTATGAAAACATTCAAATACAAAAATACGTTTTGTCCCCGAACTATAAGCACTCCCCGGGGACGCGCATTGTGTGATAGGGATAAGTGGATGATCTAGTGTGTTGTCTCCTTTGAAAAGATAAGGCCATCAGTGCATATTTTGCAACTTAATAGTTGTTTATGAACCGAAAAAGTTCGCAGTTATGTCACCCACAAAAGTAATTCTTATCAAGTACCCAACTCCCCACCCCCACGCCATGCCATTCGATAGGATTGATTAGAAATTTGGACAAACACTTCAAGTAAGAAAATAATTGTTTTGTCCTTCGAACTATAAGCAATCCTCATCAAGTCCCTTGCATTGTGTGTGAGGGATATTAAGTAGATGATCTATCTCCTTTGAAAAAATAAGGTCATTAGACCATATCTTGCATTTACTTACTGCTTTACTAAGCTGCTTAAAACCTGAACAACGTTATGTATCAGTAGTTATCTCATGATTATTTGCAAAAAATAGTACATGTACATTTTTATTGACGTATAATTTGCAGAAGAAGAAGGATGAGAATATAGAGAAATGTGAAGAATTTATGTCACTTTTTGTGGTTAAAAATGTCTGTGGTTAAAATTATCAACGTGTTTGACGTTACTGGGAGTTAGTACTATACGTAAAAGTTGGTGAAACAGGTGTTTGCTTTTCGTTTCAAGAATCTTATTGGACAAGGGGAAATAGCTTTGCACACGACCCGATTATTGTCCTGACCAGTGGGCATGCATGGTGTGGCGAGATGCGGTCACCCTGTAATGTCTGAACCTTCACAAACACACTCACACAATGCACACGCAACGAGGTTTTGTGCGTCTGGCGCCAAAACTGTTCAATAATAAATGTAACAGCCCAGCTAAGAACTAGAAAGTTAAAAAGAAGGTAAGTCGGTATAAAAAGTCACAATCATGATAATTTTGGTTTTGGCTTTGTCCATGCATACTAGGGCCCCATCATTACGTAATAACGTCTCTCATTTTGAAAGGATGTGTAGCGACCCATACTTCGCTCATACATGTTGCTTCACCCCGACCTGCTTTTGCCGATCCAGTTATTTCCAGTTTATTACTCTCGGTACTTTTCCAGTTATTTTCCACTACGTGGCTCATACATATTCATGTTTTCTCCGCGTGTGCGCCCATTCAACCAATCACGCATCACCATTTCGCCAGCCGCGCTTTTCAACTCCACGTGCCTTTCACCAGTTTCTTCACTCCGATCACCATCTCTCGTTGAGTCAACATCAACTCTAGTTTTCTCTCTCCGCCGTCGAGACCCTTCTGTGGCATGAATCTCCATCATGTCACAGCACCTTTCACGCCGCCCCTAGCGGACTGGATAGTTTCTAGTGGTACGTTATAATCACCGCCGTCTTGTGCCACTGATTCACCACTGGGAGCTTCCACGTCACGATACGCACCGGGCAGTTCTGGCGTACTCACCTCACAGCTCGACTCACCGTAGCTGGTCTGCTCACGCATCTTCTTAGTCGGCCTACGACAATGGACGATTCACTGTTCCTTCGGCACCGACTCTGATTCCTGTATTCACCTTTCCTTGGCATCGACCCGTAGAGCGACTCACCGTCTCCGCGTCAACCGCCGCATCATCTTCTTCGTTTCTCGTCTCGACCGCGACCCACGAGCGTCAACTTCTTCATCAGCGTCGTCATCGCGCACTTCGCGGTTCTTCAACCCCGTCATCGAAGTCGCGTTTCCGCTTTCCAAGTCTCCGCATCATCATCGCGTGCAGCCCCTTCCTTCGTTCATCAAACCCGCATTTTCGGACTTCAGCAAACATTTACTGTAAGCGATTATTTATTGTCAGGCTTATTTTAATGTATCTTCGTGCAATATCTAATCCCGTTTATTCATTCATATTCTCATCCCGTTGCAACGGCACACATGTATCTATTTATAACCCATTAAACATACGAAAAGGGAACCTTACTTTCTCTTGTGTTTTCTTGTCTACCTCGCTTCCTCGTAACTAAAATAAAAAGGTGATATGTTGTGTGAACACGCATTACAAATCCATACGCAATCTACATCCACACACACATACCTATCCCACATTGGTGACCCGACTTTACTTGGAAGCTTGGTTTTACGATATTTAATGTTCCCTGCTTTTTGGACTTGCCTCATTTCAGAACCATTCCTCTCAATTATGTATCGAATGTTTTTATGCTCTTGCATTTATACACGTATTTTCGATGCATTCTTATACTATGTCATGTTTGTTTATTATAGCGACTGCACTGCTATTTACATTACCATGCTTGTTATATTGCATTCTTTCATGCCCGATTTATAACATGCCATGATTGTAACCTTTTCTGGTCCGCTATACATATTCATGTACTAGGTAACAGCGGCGGCCTCCCGCTTTATAAATAGTGCCACCTTATAGATTGTTTTATTGTAACAGCGGCGGCCTCCCGCTTTATAAATAGTGCCACCATTTTCCTGTATATTTGTCGATATTTATATCGTTCCTCATCTGTTCTTCGGCTTCGTCTCTGGTAGGGGAGTACTGTAGCGACCCATACTTCGCTCATACATGTTGCTTCACCCCGACCTGCTTTTGCCGATCCAGTTATTTCAGTTTATTACTCTCGGTACTTTTCCAGTTATTTTCCACTACGTGGCTCATACATATTCATGTTTTCTCCGCGTGTGCGCCCATTCAACCAATCACGCATCACCATTTCGCCAGCCGCGCTTTTCAACTCCACGTGCCTTTCACCAGTTTCTTCACTCCGATCACCATCTCTCGTTGAGTCAACATCAACTCTAGTTTTCTCTCTCCGCCGTCGAGACCCTTCTGTGGCATGAATCTCCATCATGTCACAGCACCTTTCACGCCGCCCCTAGCGGACTGGATAGTTTCTAGTGGTACGTTATAATCACCGCCGTCTTGTGCCACTGATTCACCACTGGGAGCTTCCACGTCACGATACGCACCGGGCAGTTCTGGCGTACTCACCTCACAGCTCGACTCACCGTAGCTGGTCTGCTCACGCATCTTCTTAGTCGGCCTACGACAATGGACGATTCACTGTTCCTTCGGCACCGACTCTGATTCCTGTATTCACCTTTCCTTGGCATCGACCCGTAGAGCGACTCACCGTCTCCGCGTCAACCGCCGCATCATCTTCTTCGTTTCTCGTCTCGACCGCGACCCACGAGCGTCAACTTCTTCATCAGCGTCGTCATCGCGCACTTCGCGGTTCTTCAACCCCGTCATCGAAGTCGCGTTTCCGCTTTCCAAGTCTCCGCATCATCATCGCGTGCAGCCCCTTCCTTCGTTCATCAAACCCGCATTTTCGGACTTCAGCAAACATTTACTGTAAGCGATTATTTATTGTCAGGCTTATTTTAATGTATCTTCGTGCAATATATAATCCCGTTTATTCATTCATATTCTCATCCCGTTGCAACGGCACACATGTATCTATTTATAACCCATTAAACATACGAAAAGGGAACCTTACTTTCTCTTGTGTTTTCTTGTCTACCTCGCTTCCTCGTAACTAAAATAAAAAGGTGATATGTTGTGTGAACACGCATTACAAATCCATACGCAATCTACACCCCACACATACGTATCCCACAGATGTGTAGTAAACCATTACAAGAAATTAAAGTACGGATTGAGATGGCAGCCCCCTCTAAGTATATAAGAATATACAAATATTCATAACAGGGGCGTAAACAAATTCGACATGGTTGATTTGATATGGTCTTTTGTTGCACTACTCTAAGAAGGAGACAAATTCTGAGGTATAAGTGCCTTGACTGAAGGAAGGAGAACTAACGAGATCGATTTATTCTAAAAAACAAATCAAAAACCGCCCGACATAAATGACCTACTTTACTTTAAAACCTTTCTATTGCCATGTAGACAAGATTCTTGTCGAATGTATATCGCTTTTATACCTGCCTAGTGGCCCGGGTGAGAAGTTAGGGATCAACAACCTGTCGTTGTTATTGCTGCAAAGAGGTTGGTTATACATGTCTATCGAGTAAGGTTTCAAATTAAAGGGTAGTTAAGTTTTGGTAAAGAGAGTGCAGTTTTGGTCAAACTGAATTTTAGTAACCATAGTAACCAAAACCTGCACTATTACATTACAAACTAACAGTTATAAATCCACCATGCTCGAAAGGAATAATACATTACAAATAACTAAGTAAAAAGCCCGTTATCATTCAAAAAGAGGGCACTTTCTAAACACTCATCGGTTTCAATCATTATTGTGCATGTGATGTTTTGTTGAAATAGTGATTAGATAGAGAGATAATCAACAACTATTTAAAAACCTCTTTTGTACATTAATTGAAAAGACAAAAAAATCACGACTGGTTCGAAATTATCGAATAATTTTCTGGCCCCACATTTATTACAAATGGTTATGTTTATGTATATTTCAGCCATTTGTGAACCGATTTTGATCAAATAAAGTGTATTCTGCCTTTAAATTTGTATGCTCTTTCGAATCTGACTCAGTTTTTTACTATCTCACGAAAATTGTATTTTGTGTAGCGCCTTCTATACCAAAACTCAACTATCCCTATAACTTTTCCCAAGACCTGGCATTCCAGTGGCTACAATTTCTTTACATTGATACACTTTTCTTGTGGATTTGATTTGCCGAATAATTAATATTAATAATAACAAACAGGCACACACAAACACACTTGTCAATTAATGTACTGTAATGATGGTAATAATTTTAATTGATGTGATATATGTCTTACCAACAAGAGTTGTATTTCAATGCGTTAAATAATTATGTCTGAAATTATTAGAAGGTGGCAACATTTTATGTTAAACAAACATTTCAATTTGTTTCTAATTTTATGCAAGGCTATCAATGAAAAAAGTTAAGCAAAATCACTTACGGGGGTTCAAAATAGCAAAAAGAAAATCGCCGCTTCGCGGGTATCACTGAAAAAAGTGAACAAAAATCACTTAGGGGGGTTCAAAATAGCAACAAAATTCGTCGCTTCGCGGCTAGCAGTGAAAAAAGTGAACAGAAATCACTTAGGGGCGTTCAAAATAGCAACAACAAAAATCGCCGCTTCGCGGCTATATGAAAAAAGTTAAACAAAATCACTTACGGGGGTTCAAAATAGCAAAAAGAAAAACGCCGCTTCGCGGCTATAATCACTGAAAAAGTGAACAAAAATCACTTAGGGGCGTTCAAAATAGCAATACAAAAATAAAAAAATTCGCCGCTTCGCGGCTATTGAACATCGTCATTGGGTCAAACCCCTCCCTTAGCAAAAAGCTAGATCCGCCTCTGATAATGACAGAAAAAGACAGAAAGAAGGAGAAGAAAAAGAAGAATATGTAGCCTATATATATATATATAAACGTATATATATCTCAGCACCCCGGTGAAAAAAATCGTTCCCAGGGCCCTGGTACACATTGTGTCTGGCAAAAACAAAACACATGTTTTCTTTTTAAACTGCATGACTGGGGATCTCGCCCCCATGTTGCCATATAATAACATTAAAACAAAGGAGCATTGCCCCCTCTTATTCAATATGTGAAAGTTGATACTAAAGCATATCATTTTGATAGTGCTAAACTAAAAGTCCAAAATCTTCTAGGGGCTGCGCCCCCTGGAACCCACATTAAGGTTATTTTTACCCAGTCCCGCCCCTGTACTCATTGAATATTTTTATTCCGGACTTCTCTCTATGCCCACTAAAATTGAGCTAACTATACATAGATAACTGTATAGTCCTTCCCGAGCCAATGTTGGCACATAATGCGGCGCCTACTTCCGATTCCATTAGCCCTAGGCCACACGTCTACTAAATCTAGCGAAAGCTACAGAAGGGGGCCAGTCCTCCGGTAACTCGTGTGATTTTCCTTCTCCATTCTATGCAGATCGCCTGGCGAGAAGTCAGAAGGTAGCATTGTAGCATTTTTTAAAGTCTTTTGTATGACCCGGTCTGGGTTCGAACCCGGGACGTCCCGTGCATGAGGCGGACACTCTAACCGCTACGCCATCATGCTCGGTATTTACATACAGACAACATCTTTATTTCTGGATATTACTGCACCCAAAGCTTCCGGGGGCTCCGCCCCTGGACCCCCAATAAGATTCCTAATGTGGGTATTCCTTGACTGATTCTATTCATGGTTCCATACTTAGACAAAGCCTTCCTCATAAATGCATGATGCTTGCAATGTCCACTTAATAATCTTCAAATTTTTTAAACAGCTAAATCAAAAAGCTTTTGAGGCCCCCTACCACCCCCCCCCCCCCAGTCATAAAAACAGGGCACGCTGTTGGGTTGTCGCTTCGCTCCCTCGACAAAAATTGTCAAAATTACGTATCATTCCCCCCCCCCCCCCCCCCCAATGCCAAGAAGAAATCGACGCCTATGCCTCAAAGCAACCCGCAATAAAAGACCCACAAGCTAGATGTGCACTTCTACCTCTGTTCCATGACAAGTCTGCCACGCCAGCCATGATCAAGCATGCGATGGATGTCCAGAGAAAAGCTGTGGAATATCTAAATCCAGGACAAATCCAAGTCACTACATTTGACCAACCACTTTGTGCTCTTGCAAAGTTTGTATAATGGAAATGGCCTGACACACAGAAATTGCCCTTTGATGTACCCTTGGTGATCTTCTCGAGAGTTCCGGCTGGACAACAGAGGCGCAGGTAGCATCTGTTGGCACAACAGACTCTTTCCTGAAAGCGGCTCACCTTACGCGAACCCGGCATGCTCGATCAAGTCTCTCTCTTGACTTTGCATAATTTGCAGCAGGAGGCGTTCATGCTCACCAAATGCCCCAATGATGAACAATCAGCCACGGTGCTGAGGAAGAACCCTACTTTCATGTTCTGGGACCAGATTATGAAATATGAAACCCTCATTCTCATCTTCATCAGAGCTCACAGAGAGAAACACTTTCCACTGTATGTGGAGGTCCTAGTAGAGCTGACCCCATTGTTCTTCGAATTGGACCATGCAAACTATTCCGGGTAGACGCCTGTCCACATCAGAGATAGGAATCAGAGATGGAATTTGAGCAGCACTTAAGTCAGGTTCTCTCCAAAACATCAAACAAGTTTTCTTTGATCCCATACGACCAGGCTCATGAGCAAGAGAACAAGATTGTGAAATGTGCAGGTGGCGCTCAGTGGCGGATTCTAGGGAGGGGGGTTTAGGGGGTTTAACCCTCCCCCCCCCCCCCTTGGGCTGCCAAGTGAAAATGTATCAGTGAAAAAAATCACTTACGGGGGTTCAAAATAGCAAAAAAAATTCGCTGCTTTGCGGATCATGGACGATGCTCCGCATCGTCATTGGGTCAAACCCCACCCCCCTTAGCAAAAAGCTAGATCGTCATTGGGTAAACCCCCCCCCCTTAGCAAAAAGCTAGATCCGCCCCTGGCGCTATTGGACTCCTGGAAAACCCGCTGCTCTGAGACGATAGATGTTCTCCGGACCAGAGATGGCTAGAATGTTGAAAGAGTTCAGGAAGAGTACTTCATAGAAGATGATAGAGACAACCCTATCATGCCTATAGCCTAGGCAGTGTAGAGTTGTCGGACTGATTGGGGGGACATGCAAATATTTTACTGGCACACTTTAAATAACATTTCTATATTTTGAAGGACTTTTCCCTTATGTCTTCATTGTTTCTGGGGTACAGCGCCCCATCTCCTGCTGGAGGTCCCGGCCCCTGTCACCGAGTGGCATAGGGGATGGGGTGTGCCCCCAATAAATGTATAACAGGAAAAAAAGTGTGCTCATACATAACTTAAAGAGAAATATGAAGTGTGCCCCCCTAAAATTATACTTGATGTGTTCCTCCCCCCCCCCCCCCCCCCAAACACACAAAACAAAGTTTATTCACCCCACTACTTCTAATCTGGGATCATTTACTGTTATGATTTTACATACAAAAGTAACTCAACCCGGCAAAAAAAAAAAAAAAAGCCACCCCCAAAAAACGCCCCCCCCCCCAAAAAAAAAACGACCCTCTCCCCCCCCCCCCCCAAAAAAAAGTCACTGGTTTTGATCAAGTTATTTCAAAACCTTTAAACATTTCATTTTAGATCATCAAATGTAATTGAATGAAGAATAATTACAGCTGTGATTTTACATTAAATATCAATTGGGGGCTCCGGTACAGCGCCCCCGCCCCCAACGCCCCAAAACGCAATTTTTGGCTTGGGCTACCCCTCTAATATTGTTTAGTAGGTTTAGTATTTCATTTTAGATCATCAAATGTAATTGAATGAAGAATAATTACTGTGATTTTACATTATATATCAATTGGGGGCTCCGGCACAGCGCTCCCGCCCCAACGCCCCTAAACGTAATTTTTTGCTTGGGCTACCCCTCTAATATTGTTTAGTAGGTCAAAAGGAAGCTCTGTGCCAAAAATGGCGCTTTTATCCGGCCGGTAACAATAATTTCACTAAGCCAACCTGACTAATGTTGGATATTGATAGAGATCTGTATTTAAATGACCCCCCCCCCCCCCCCCCGCCCGCACATCAAATAGTGCAATACTATACAGTCACTGACCATAGGTCAGTGTATACAGCAGACCAGGGCCGTATTACGGCTATAATGCACACATAGGCACACACGCTCTCAAATCGTACGCCAGAACGAGTGTGTGACATGGGAAGCACCGTACCGTACCCACTACACTGTCCGAACTTCATTTTCAGTAGCTAGGGAGCTATGTTGACGCTTAGGAGCATGTTGACGTTTAGGAGCTGGACAGGCGTGGAACCTCCACCAAGAAGCCTATCCCTCGTTCTTGCTCGTATCCGCCGAGCACCCATCTCGGGTCACCCATCACTCACCCAACGCGTCCAACGTTATTTTTTCCGACAAGAAAACAGCGTCCACCGATCTGTTGGTAATTGTTGTCAAAGTACATGTATGTGACGCAGACATCTCGGAAGAGAACTGTTTCCAGTTTACCACTGTACTGGATGACATATGCACACCGCATCCATGAAGCCACGCTGTGAGGTTCCCCGTGCACCCCCAACGCTCTCAGCCCAGATGAAAGACAGCCCTATCTTCTGCCACAGCTTGAGGTGCGACGATTTAAAAAAGCTTCGATGTCGAATGTCGAAACAACCTTTCGACATACGTTGCATTACCAGGCCACCTTATCCGTGCACCTAGCTAGCGCCACCTCCTGGCATTGGTTGCAATACTGGATGTCGGAGCAAGTCACCTCCGTGGCCGGCAAACCGTTCGCCCTGCACCAGGCGATGGTGGCGTCCTGTCTCGGGGTATAGTCCAGATACTGCAAAAACATGCTGCCGAGCAAATACAAACGTTGGTAAACTCTGCGCGAATGGGAAGACGTCGAGGAGGCTTGGGAGGCCCCGGAGGAGACCCAATTGATGGTTCATGTTTATTATTTTGCTCATTCAGTGAGATCGCAGAGCATCAACAAGGCTTCCCATTTATAAACAAATATGCATGACTTGGATTTCTATGAAAAAGTAATGACTACGCAGGAACAACGATATTTCAAATCGCAAAAACTAAGAGAAATTAAGTGTTTCATGAAAAGAAAGGCGTCGATACAACGCCTTATATTCCAAAGTTTATGTTATTATTTGTTTCGTTTCAATCTGACGTAGATAAAAGAGTGAAATTTAAGGTTAAAAATATGATAATAAAATAAGAATTTAATGATTCATGTTTTCCTTATAAAATAATATATCAAATGTTCTTGCATCTCGGTAATGTTTACATCATTGGAAAGAGAAAAGTATTGGCTCAGATACTACACCATTCATATATTCATTCATTTTTTTAGAATAGTCAGGAGCTAGTAAAATATCACAAGATGTTCACAAATTACTGTGAATTTACACATTCCAGCTCTGTGATTGGCTTATTCAACATCACGCACGACTTGTGGGCTATTCAACCAAGACCGCATGGTGACAAACCGGGCAATGTCAGGTGCGAATGACTGTTGCTATGGGCCCATTACCTTAGCAACAGTGGTCAGTAGTTGAATGAGCCAATCACAGAGATGGAATTTCGGAAATCACAGTCATTTTTTGATCCCGTGTGATATTTTGGTAGCTCCTGACTGTTCTAAAAGGTTAATGAATATGTAAATCGTTTCTCATCAAAAACGGGACTTTACCCTTTCCAATGATGTAAAATTTACCGACACGCAAGCATTTATAATAAGTTATTTTACGATATGATTGTGTTGACAATTTTTGCTTTTCGTATCCTCATTTTAACCTTAAAATTCACCCTTTTATCTGTGACAGGTTGATACGAAATAAATAATTATATGAACTTTGGAATGTTATTCGTTTAATGAACACTTTTCTTTCTATGTAACATTTGATTTATCCTAGTTATTTCGATTTAAAACATCGGTGTCTTAGCTCAGTACGTAGAAAGATGACACGTACAGGTCGGTCAATTAATTATAAATTCTTCAATTCTGCCTCATTATCTCGGCGAGTGCAGCCAAGCTGTTATCATCATTCTCATCTTTGATCATTATCCTTATTCTCATCATCTTTGATAATTATCATCATTTGTATAAAAAGATACAAGAAGTCACAGATGGTGTCTGCGTGGTTGATATGTTGGCTGTGGCGATCCACACACTGTAGGATCTCGTACAGCTCTGTCGATCGTAATCTGTCAGACAGGAAAATAATTGAACATCTTTCTGTTTAAAAAAATCTATTCCGAAATCAGTCAACAAAAATGTAATATAAGACTCTGTCATGCATGCTAAATGTAACTTACCTCTTCAGGACTGGTCCCTGAAAATACCTTGGCAGGCGTCTATGGAGAATAAGTATGTTAACGCAAGTCATGAATGGGATAACAGGTGTGTTATCTACCTACTTGAGGCACTTGTATATTTTGTCAAATTTCATATTGCTTGAGCATCGAGTCTTGCCTCTCCTACGACTGGCGATTGGGGGCGCTACAGAACCCCGTCACAAAATTGCAGAAGAGGTTGGGCGATAATGTCCTTATTATTCATTTGAAGTCAATTTTCCACCTAGACTTCGGTTCAATACGAGTATTACTAATCACATTTCCTTTAATTATTATTGTAAAAATGCATGGTAGTAGTGTGCAAACGAAATTCTTGATGATGAGTGCATAATTCGATTGTCATTAGATACTGTGTTTTTGAAACAAATTGTCATTTCGCTTTTATAAGGAGTCAGTCAGAAATTAACTGAATGCAATATGAATTTTATTTAAAAAAAACAATTTGCAAATTGTTATAGTAATTGAAAGAAACTAACACCTAACAACGAATATGACGTCGTTATGCTGTTTGATACAAAGAATTTCTTCATTTTTAAACATAATGTAATTGTATTGTTTATGAATTACACAACCCTTTGCACAGTGTTGTACAAAATCTTGATATCAAACTCGGATACCAAAACATATAAGACTGTGTTGTCATTTGCGTGGTGGTCCCCTTTAAGTTCCTATGACAAAATAAGTCTTTGTCTGCAGACCCATGGATGATATTTCGCAGTATTACAGTCATGATTAAAATATGCGAATCATTTTTTATTTTTTTTAGACACATATTTCTATGGTTGCTGGTGGAATTGATGAATGTTTTTGTTCCCGTTACTAAAGGTTCCACAATGTGCCGATCGTGATGGGCGACCTCTACGTTCACGAGCGGGACAGGTTTCACCAGATGGTGCAGCCAGATGACGTGCTGGTTCTGTTTATATCCGGGTTCTTCACCTACAACAGGGTCGTGCCAAAGACGCTTAATGGAAAGACCGACCACTGTACAATTATCCTGTACAAAGTGAATGGGCAGAGCGCGATGTACAAAATTAACACGCACTTTGATACGCAGGCTTGTCATTATGACGTCACAATAACAATGTTTACTTCGCCTGACTAAAAATAACTTCAAGAACACGTGATAAAGTTTGACGAGCCCAAATTTGCATATCGCGCGTGAAATTTGCTTTGCGCAAGTGGATACGCGTACAATAATAAAGAATGAAATAAAGACAGTGCGCAGACTGAGCGCGCGTTAACATTAAAATACGCGAGTAGCCATTGCCATTTTTTTCTCTACACGGTAAGATCTTTAAATTTCAAAAAGTATATTTCTCACAGCTATAATTCTAAACGCAAAAACGCGATCGACAATAATTTTAAAATATTTTTAACTAAACAAAGACAAAATTAAATAAGCAAAACAATGTGTCCCCCAGGTGTACCCAACTTGGAGATAAGCTGATGTTCAATCGTCATACTAGCCTGAATTTGCCGAGTTTAAGTAAGTACGTTCTGATCCTTACTTTTGTTTAAATTAATACTAACAAAGGGAACATTTGTTCAAAAAAAGCTCATCGACAATAATTTTTAAATGTTTTTTCATTAATTAAAATGAACAAGATTCAGTACTGTACCCAAACCTCTGGGTGTACCCAACTTTCTCTTAAGCTCGATTTGAATCTTCATTCTGTTTGAAGGGACATCGCTGTGCGGCCGCCAGTGAGCTGTCTTGTAATTCTACAGTCTTTGGTCGTGCGCAATCTGCTGCCGCACGCGCACGAGATAAGTAAATAAAAGGGCCTAGAGCCACTCCATGGCAACCGTGAGATGCGTGTATTGTGTTCGCGTACTATGATCACCCAGTAGCCGTGCCACAGACAGGCAGATATCGTAGATATAATTATTGTAGCTACAATGATTTACCATGAATACTCTTACGTAACTTTGCATATTTGTGCTGTAAAAAGCGCGCGGAACGTGTCAGTAAGAGAACATTACTTATTTTCCAATACAGGTAAAGAACGCATTGCAGTGATGATTGGGGACGTAAAGAATCCGCTCGCACTGCTTCCGTACCTGCGCAGACAGCCTGAGGAGAGTATGCGCAGCTCGTCCTCTTCTGCGCATGCGTGACGCACCTATCCCGAGGCGCGCAGTGGAATTCGGTCACCAGCTTTCTGGAGAAGGCGGTCAGTCGCGTCGGATCGCGAGCAAACTGAACCTTTAAAGAAACATCAAGCATTTTGTGTATAGTTGATTTTAAAATATTAACTGATAATACAGACATAAATTTGTATATAAAGTTCGCATACAGGATACATGGCATGTATTTATGAACGTCATGCACACTTATTCAAGAGTCAAGGGTAATTATCTGTTTACCCTTATGAGTACCATGGTGGTCTCTGGTCGACATACTCGTAGAATTTCTTTCATGCACACATTAGATAGCTGAAATTAATTGGAGAAACACGCCGTGAATTCTTACTAATGAGGCTTATGGATAGGGGATCTAACATGCTTTCATAAGAGCTGTGTCTTGTGGACTCTTGTACTTTTAAGGTATAGTACACTTTTTGTTGAGAAAACGCTTGATCAAGAAATACGTTCTTTGTGACGTAATGAAAAACAAACTGTAAACAAAAAAACAAGCAATGGAATGTAAATACAAATAAATCCAATATAACTAGAATTCGACAGGATAATGTAATTGTTGATGATCCTGGTAATATAAGTAATATTTTTAATGTATACTTTTCTTCAATTAGAGAAAATCTTGCTCAAAATATTCCTGCTTCAGATAAACATTTTGTTGATTTTTTAAGTACATGTACTCCCAATCGTTATTCGATTTTGTTTTATTCCTATTCATAAAAAATAGATTTTGGATATAGTCTCTAATTTAGATAATAAGAAAAGTTCAGGCTACGATGGCGTGAATACTTTTATATTGAAATGTATTATTGTTTGTATAGTGGATCATTTCGTTCATATTTTTAATTTATCTTAATTGACTATTCAAGTCCCGGACTCCCGGTTATTATGAAAATGAAATGCTAAGGTCGTCCCCCTCTTTAATAAAGGAGACAAATTAGATGTTAGTAATTATCGTCAAATCTCTTTGTTGTCCACACTTTCTAAGATTTTAGAAAAAATATATATACTCGTACTGTTTCTTTTTTTAAGAAAAATGATATTTTTTCTAACTTTCAATTTGGTTTTAGAGAAAAACACAGCACAATTCATGCTTTATTGTCTTTTGTAGACACGGTGGCACATGCTATTGATAAATCATTACACACGGTAGGAATTTTCCTTGACTTTTCCAAGGCCTTCGACACGATTAACCACAATATTTTACTCTATAAACTTTCTCATTATGGTATACGTGGGAAGGCCTTGGAGTGGTTCCGGAGCTACCTTTCTAATATAAATCAGTATGTTTCTTTAAACGATGTTAATTCCGAATTTCGTTACGTTTCTTACGGCGTTCCCCAAGGAAGCTTATTGGGTCCACTTTTATTAATTATTTATATAAATGATTTTTGTAAATCATCCTATATATTGTCATTCATACTATTTGCTGATGACACTAATTAATTTTTTTCTCACAGTAACCCACATACTTTAGTAGGAACTATTAATATTGAGTGATTACAGATTTCCCAGTGGATAAGAGCTAATAAATTATCTTTAAATGTTCATAAAACTAAATTTATGCTTTTTAGTAAATCAATAGATTCTTTGCCCCATAATATTGTTTTTGATAATAATGTATTGGAAAATGTGCCTTCTATCACATTTTTGGGAGTAATTTTTGATAATAAACTTTCATGGAAATGTCACATTGATAGCATTTGTAAAACTATTTCGCGTAATATTGGAGTTATAAACTTGTCTCCCAATGTATTCTTTGTTTGTGTTATACTCATCTTTGATATTGCCGTACTTAAACTATGGCCTTCTTGCTTGGGGGAACACGCATCAATCGTTTTTAGATACGTTATTATTATTACCAAAAAGGATTATTCGTATTATGTGTGATTCCACTGCACGCTCCCACACAGATCCTTCATTCTTTTATAATAAATTATTACAAATTAATGACTTGTACTTATATCAATTAGGTCAATTTATCTATAAATATGATAATAATTCATTACCTTCAGCTTTTGATTTTATGTTTTTTTTTAATCAATCGGTTCATAATTACCCAACTAGACAGTCAAATGAATTTCATTTACCCCTTTTAAGAACTTTATTAGCTCAGAATACGTTTATCTATGATGGTCCTAAATTTTGGAACACTCTTGATATAGTTATGAAAAATGTACCTTCACTTAATTCTTTTAAAAGAAGACTTAAATTACATTTATAACAACGTTATGGTAATAGTTAAATTAGTTTTTGGTAATGAAAAAGGGTCATCGCAAAGAACTATTTATTGTTGTTGCTTATTCTGGAAATTGCGCCGTTATTTTATTGAAATAATATTTCTTATTCTCTTAATTTGTATGAAGTTTTTTTTATTATTTGTATACATTGTCTTTTAGTCTTGCAGGTCCATACCCTCTCATTCCACTCGTACTTTCTATGTTTCATACTTATTTTGTATTCTTTCATACATGTTCTCTTTAGTAGTCTCCGGAGCAAAACATTTTGAATCCTTATCAAACAGATTTGTAATAATTACATTCTTTATAATTCTACACTGTATATTTACTATCTTGTTTGTTTGATTGCTTTTTGTTTTTTCTTTTTTCGTATTCATATTTTTTCCGTATTAGATTTTTCCGTATTTGATTTCTTTAATAATTTTGTAAAACATAAATTTTTGAGGGATTCCACATTGTACAAGCCATGCTTTTTAGTGGATCCCTCCATTTTCACTTGAAATCTAAACGTAAAGCAACATTTATTTACTTTCTGATTCCGCTTACATGACATGATTATTTTAAAAATTTAAAATTTCATTGTATCTTAATAAATAATTATATAAACATAAATTTTGATTGACAATGTTTATAATTTATTGTTTATAATTTCAAAAATGTTGTTGTGACTTGTTCATTGTAAATTATATGTACTTTCTTGTTGAAAATAAAATTGGACATTGAACATTGAACATTGAACATTGTAATATTTCCTGAAAAGGGCACATGATTTTAAAATCTAAATAAACATCGAAGGGGGAGAAGGGGGAGAAGGACATACAAACAGAGCCTACACCTTTATGGAAAATATACCAAAGTAACTTTTAAAATGTTTTGTTGATAATCTCTCTATTAACTTTGCAGTTATTGAATGATGCCCTCTTGCGTCAACTGCTGTTAACTTAACGAACCGGCGTTCAAATTTACAATTAGCCGCGAATATTTTGTCAACCATACAATCATAGTGGAATCCTAAATACTAAACTTTTACGATAACTTGCAACTGTTAGTTCTGAAATTCAGATTGACCAGAGTTTTACTCTCAGTTAAAGGGGTAGTTTAGTTTTGGTAGAGAGGGCGCTGCTCATCACAATCTTTTTGTGAGGTAATGAAAAACTGAGTGTCGAATTTGAGAGAACATGCAATTTTAATGCCAGAATAAACTTTGTTTGGTCAAAATCGACCCAGAAACGGCTGAAATATCAATAAATATATCTGATCTTATAATTATTTGGGGCCCAAATAATTAGATGATTTTTTCAAAAAATTTAAAAAATGCTTGCACTTTTTCAAAAATTTTCAAAAACGTTTTTTAAATAGTTGTTGATGATCTCAGTCTCTATTTAATCATTATTTCAATAAAACATCACATGCATACTTTTGTATGAAACCAATGCCTTTTTAGAAAGCGCCCTCTTGTGTTTTAATGGCTCTTTTTTAATGATAGCGGGCTATTTACCTAGTCGTTTGTAATTTTGTATACCTTTTTCAGCATATGGAGTTATAACTATTAGTTTATAATGTTACTGTCCAGGTTTGGTTACTAAAGTTCAGCCTTACCAAAACTGTACTACCCCTTTAATACTGGCTGTCAAAGAGTTAAGCCGATAAACGCAATACACTATATCGATGTGCCGAGTTGTTTTTTTACATTGAGAACCAAAATGACTGTTAGTATGACATGATTGAAACACACGACCCCTCTCAATCAGAAATGTGTGGTATTTCGAAATTAAGTATTATTTGTGTATATTGTACCATTTTCAGGGTTAAAGAAACTCGTTTATTGTTATCATTATATTGACATTTGTGCTAAACGGCACACACAGCGATGGGGTGGTTAACCTATTCCCTACTTAATGTATGAATTATGATAATTCGCGACATTACTATTGCTGTTATTTCTCGCATAGTCTTCAATTTTCTATATTCATGTGGTGGTATTTGTGGACAGGTTTGACTTGTTTCGAGCAGTATTCTAATCATATATAATTTTACACTGAAAGTGAAATCGGACCATTTATATTATCTCGCGGTTTTGTCATTTCAAGATCCGTATGCTGTCAGTTTACATGAACAATGAGTATTGGTTTCAACCAAGTGAGATATTAAAGAGACATCGGAATATACTTCTATGTTTGTTTCAATATGTATCCATTGGTAGTGGGCGAATTTTAAATTGTAATCTTCATTAGTTATACACTACAGAGAACTGTATTATTAGCTAATACATTATTATATCAAATTGAAGGCTAGTGAGCAACATGGAGGAGCATGGGGGCACGTGCCCCCCCCCCCCCCTTCAATAATTTTGAGTGCCCCCAATCAGTCCGACCACGCTACGCCACTGGTGAGTAAACAATATAAGGATAACTGTATGCTCGCAGTAGAACATTATCAATAGAGCCACCATTGCGAGCAGTGGCGTAGGGGGGGGGGGGGGGGTTGGTCTCTCACATTGGCCGTCTATTTATACGCATGATCGTTCACAATTTTGAGAAAAAAGGTCAATTGTGTTCACATCTGTTTGCGAATAAACACATCACAGAAAATGGGGTACAATTTCATGTAAATGTTTACGAAATTTTAAAAATAGCGTTCGTACTTTCCGCGAAGGGCCACAACTTACATTTTATTTGTGTACTTGAAGTCTTTAAAAAGGGGTATTTTGGTTAAAGTGTAGTCGAAATACACAAAATAGGGTCAGTGTTGAATGCCACTTTGTACCCGGTCTTGTATTTTAAAATGTTTATATAAGTTGCTGAAATGTACGCGAAACGCTGCAAATAGGGGATCATTTTCACCTCCAGAACGATCGTGACTTGTCCTAACTTTGAACAAAACATTAAACCCGTGCACCTTTCATGCTAACTTACCTCCCCTCCGCCACATCCTTCATGACAATCACCACATTCTTCACACCTCTGATCG
This sequence comes from Echinarachnius parma, assembly GCA_037951105.1. Lineage (NCBI taxonomy): Eukaryota > Metazoa > Echinodermata > Echinoidea > Clypeasteroida > Echinarachniidae > Echinarachnius > Echinarachnius parma. Next base: position 21,825 of record JBAMJV010006624.1, read on the forward strand.
CCTCCAAAAGGCTGTTCGTGATGCCCTAATCGTAGCCTACCGACGCCCTCGTAACCTCAAGAACCTCATTGTTCGAGCTAAAGTTTTCATCCCCAATAGAGTGGTGTGACGTCATAAATGATGTCATAAATATTCTTTTAAGAATTTTCAAATTTGGACTTCATTTTCAGAAAGAGCATAACAAATAATGTCCAAATACCAAAAATCAAAGGAATAGGTTACATATTAGCTGAGATATGCCCATCCGAATGATTTTGTTGTCAATGGGCAATTAGTGTTATAGTGCACTGGTTCCTAAATTTAGGAACCAGTGCATTATAACAATTATTGCTCATTGAACCAACAATCATTCGGATGGGCATATCTCAGCCAATACGTAACCTATTCCTTTGATTTTTGGTATTTGGACATCATTTATTATGCTCTTTCGGAAATTAAGTCCAAATTTGAAAATTCTAAAAAAGTGTTTTTATGACATGTATGCATGACGTCATGGCTTCTGTACTCTACAGACTGTCCCAGAAAAAACGAAACCGGATTTCATGGCAGAAATGTTATGTTATAATTAGTAATTTCCTTGATGATATATATGGCTGCAGAGCTCTGTGTCTCTTCTTTCATTTGATATACAACTTATGGCACATAATTCACGCATGACTGAATTAGAACGATGGAAAGTGGTGTTACCAAAATTCCATTTGCATGCAGAAATTGCAAGTTTGGGTGAGGTTTTGGGGTGAGTTGTAAGGGTAGTAAACGTACTTATTTAGAAAAAGGACAAACACCGCATACAAATTCATAATTTTATCTTTTATGACACCTCATGATTAAAAAATAAATGATTTATGCTATAGAACGAGTACAATAAAAACATGCTTGATTCCAGCCCAAATCAGTAACTTTCCTGATCTAGCTCGTTTCCCATGTTTTCCCTGATCCCCATGTTTGTGTAAATTCACTCATGCATCAAAGTCCATTGTCAGCTGCTAAGTCAGGAAAGCTAAGCGACTTCTTACTCAACTTTCACTCATTTGGGCAGAAATCAGGCATGTTTTCATTGTACTCGTTCACTGGCACAAATCATTTATTTAGCATGAGGTGTCATGTAAAAGATAACAATATGAACTTTTATGCGGTGTTTGTCTTTTTAAAAATAAGTACGCTTACAACCCTTAAACCTCACCCAACAAAAGTCACCGAAACTTAACATTTATGCGTGCAAATTGAATATTGGTAACGCCACTTTCCATTGTTCTAATTCAGTCATGCTTGAATTATGTGCCATAAGTTGTACATCAAAATAATGAAAGAAGAGACACAGAGCTTTTCAGACTTATATATCATCAATGAATGATTCATTATGACAGAAAATTTCTGCCATGAAACCCGGTTTCGTTTTATCTGGGCCACTCTGTATAACGACCCCTCCCCCATACAGCAAGGTAACGCCGACAGATGCACGGTATGTCAGGTACATATCCTTCAGGGTGATACTTTCACCAGCCATCCAAGAACATCTCTTACCATACCAAGGGCCACATCACATGCACCACCCACCAACGTTGTGTATCGTATCCACTAATATTCTTCGTATACATTGACTAATGGTATAATGGTACAAATCGGATTTACTCACACTTCATTCAAATAAAAAAAAACACGCATACACACACGGACACACACACACAAACCCATATACCTACATGCAACACATTAACGCACATACCTACATACACACACATACGTATACACACATACACAAATATGTATTAAAGCAAATATATTCACACATCAATACACACTAATTGAAGGTATTTTGTTTTATTCCTCAACAAAACATATAGGCCCGTATTCACAAAGGAAGTCTGTGACGAACCGGGGTTTGTTCAGTCTAAGGTTTGTAAAATCCTCAGACTGAGCACAGACCATCATTCCGTTTCAGAAACGGAAGATTACACAAACCTTCAATTTCGAGGTCTGTCCACAGTCCGCAGTTCGTGAATCTAGTCTTAACCTGCAGACCCTTTGATATTATTTTCACAGACCACGGTTAAATGTAAATAATGGGAAAAACAGTTCATCTGAGCAATTTCAGTACAATCTGGAGATATTACTGAGCATTCTGATCAATAATATAAATTATTCATCTCTAAAATCAACTTTGTAAATGTATTTGCATGAATCGAGTCGAATAAAACCAGCGCGCCGTCACAGAAGTGTTACACGTGTCCCACGTACTTACAATTGTGTTATACTTGTGAACCCCACAACTACGTCACTGCGTTATCTCCATAACGGTTTTTTTGTTCCCTCCGCCGATCCTTGGCCAAACTTCACGTAGATGGATACAACATTTACTAATGTGTCAAAACAAATAATTAAGTGTAAACTAAATAAGGAAAAGAAGGACTATGTGATGTGATCAAGACAGATTTATTTATTAATATCTGATCTGCGCCACATTTGTTGACGTTGATTTATCCACTTTCTCTTGGATCCTTTCTCAACAAGTTTCCTTGTTTTGGTGGTTTTGAATTAGGATTTGATTATGACCCATTTCTTTAGTATTTGAAGAAAATTATTTATAAGTGAATGTTACTCACTATTCACTGGAAGTTGCTTGTTATATCTGTTTCTTTTCTTCATAACAAAACCATATTTTTTTTTTTCATTTCCTCTGGAATGTTTCACGATTTAACATACAGAATTACTTAATACACAAACATAATACGCAAACACACACACTCATACACACGTAAGCACAAACATTAATACACACATACACGCACACACGCAAACAACTGTGGAAATAAATTCAAATTTAATTAATTGGACTCACTTATCTGGTATAACCTACTTTGTGAATTTTTGTTTGTGTATTTTCTTAGGGATAAGTTGTGTTTTTGCTTTTAATGAGTTTATTACATTACTTAGTGTTAGTGTATTTTTTTAAACCATGCAACAGACATAAATGCACGGACACAATCATGCAAACACACACAAACACACACACGTAAATACAAACACATTTATACAAATACACGCACACATACACACCATGCAAACACACACACACACACGTAAATACAAACATATTTATACAAAATATACACGCATGCACACACCTCAAAAAGGGATAGTAAGACACATACATTTATTTTAGTTGACATCTATTTTTAAGTATTTTACTATGCATTTAGTAGGTTGGTAGATATTTGATTAAATATTCTTTCCTTTAGCGCTTTATAGGGGTTCTGGAAGGCTGTATAGCTCTGTTAGCAAAAAGAAAATATAGAAATACACACAAATGGATGAAGAAAATTCAAATAATCATATTATAGTTTTATTACATGAACATTCTCTGTGACTTCACTTATTTTATACAATAACCACTATATAAACACCTTTTCTTGACAAGTAAATGATACAAAACTCAACACGATATTGCTTATTATATTTACTAATCTTAAATATTGTGATCCCTTTTTAATTTAATCTAGAACATTAAATTGCAAATACTGTCAAAGGGGCATCAAACACCCTAGCACAAAAAGAAAGCCCCCCCCCCCCCCCCCCCCATCCCCAAGCAACCCCTCATGATTTTAAAGCAAAATATTGTTTCAAATGCTGTCAGGCAAAAACTATAATAGTAGAAAGGAAAAACATGTGTACAAATATAAGATAACCATTACCTCATGAACATAAAGACAAATGTTTTTTTATTTCTTCAGAACTGTTGTTCATTTACAATTTAGACATTTCAATTTGTACTATTATACAATCTAAACAAATGCATTGAATCACATGTTCCATAACAAAAAATAAGTTTTAAACAGCATTTTTCAAAAACCATAATCAATGCATTTGATATGCATGTGATATTTCACAACAATGAAGACATGAATATCTCTGATTTTATCCAAATGTACTTCATAGCTAGCTGTACATGTATAACTATTTTTTGATTTTTGTATGATACATAATTGTTAAAGGGGAAGGAACTCCTAGCCTTTTGACTTACTGGATATGAGAGCATAACTCTTGTCATTTCTAGTCACTTATTTCCTCATGAATATTCCCAATAATGAAAATAATCAATATTTTATGGCACACTGTCGTCTGCTTTCAATGCCAACAGGAGGCGGCCATTTATTCAACTTCTCGCGGTGAAATGACGTGTCAGGCGGAGAACACAATAGCGGGTTACGATAATGCTATTGAGTTCTCCGCCTGCCACGTAAGAAATGGCCGCCTCCTATGGGCATTGAAAGCAGACGACAGTGGTCCATAAAATATTGATTATTTTTGTAATCGGGAATATTCATGAGGAAATAAGTGACTAGCAATGAAAGTAGTTATACTCTCAATACATCCAGTAAGTCAAAAGGATAAGGGTTAATTCCCCTTTAAGCGAATTTACTTTTTGTTCTGTTTAGTATAATTGATAAATATACAGATTTAAATATAATCTATTCATATTCAAAGCTCAAATTATGCACAATACAAATATAATCACAACTTGTTTACCTCAAAGAAATATACTTTTTAAATTTTGTTTTTAATGCTGTGGAATTTGACATGAACATGTTTTGTCATTATTCATAGATAAAACATAACACTTGAATTGGATTGTTACATAATTCAGATCATGAGCTAAATGTTCAATGCAAGGTTTTTTTTTGCACACAGTAAGTAAGTATGCAAGTACATGTACAAACAAAAAAATTGTATCAGCACAATTAATCACAGTCGATCAGTAGTCTATGAAATATATACAATGCAAATAATAATTCACATATGTGAAATCTTAAATGATATCCACCATTTACTTCACAATGAACTGTGTTCTTGAAAACCCTACAGAGTTCATAATTTCCAAAATGGTAATAAAATATCCACGGTTAAGTTACAGGGTGGTTTTGATTAAAAAAGCAGCTGTTAACACGAGAGAGCGCCCTCAAAACACCTCACATTCAACCACTTTTTCATCAACAATTTGTGGAGTGAGAGTAAGAAGGGTGTGAAGTCGAGTTTTGGCTAAATCGAGATACACATACCACCTTGCATGTTCTCATTTTGGGAATATTAATTAAATGTAAAAGAGAACAATTATCTGCAACATGTTTGTGCCAAAATTAATCAACAATGTGTTTCTACGTATAACGAGAGTGATGGTAGCTTACAGACAGACAACGCTACACTTTATGATGTGTAGTCTCTACCCAATTGCATTGGTTTGAGCATCAGTAATCGAGGTATGCCAAACTGGACAGGCATACTCTAAAATGGGTCTAATGTAGCATGTATAGACGGTCACCATATCCGTAATAGGTATTTTCGACCTCCTAAGAATACAGAGAGTATAATCTTCGGGATGCTTTAGAAACTACACTACTCAAAACAAGTTAAGGATCACTTTTTATATTGTGTGTACTTTTTTGTATGAGATATTTTACTGCTGAAAATACCCCAGTACAACTGTCCTGAATGACCTCAAACACATTGCAGAACATGACCATTATGGGGGAGGCAGTATTATGGTGTGGGGAGGCATCACCTATGGCAACCGCACTCGTTTCTACGTGGTCCCAGGGGGAGCAATGACAGGAGTGAGGTACAGGGATAAAGTCCTTGAACCCATCGTCGTGCCATTTGCAGAAAATGCAGGGGGAAATTTCATTAGCATGGACGATAATGCCCGTCCCCACCGAGCAAGGGTGGTGACACAGTTCCTGGAGAACCATGGGATCGAGCGCATGGACTGGTCAGCGAAGTCCCCAGACTTGAATCCCATAGAACATGTCTGGGACATGATGGGTAGGAGTATCCAGCAGCTGGAAGCACAACCATATGGACTGCAGCAGCTGGGTGTATCTCTGGAGGCTGCATGGGATGCGCTGGCCGTCAAAGACGTCAATCGCCTCTTTAACTCCATGAGACAGCGGTGTGAAGCCGTTATTGCTGCAAGAGGCCATACTCGCTACTGAGCCGAGTGTTGAAAGACATTCAGACTGAACATTTTGAATAAATTTTCATTTGACTTCTCCCTGAAACTGTCCATTGTGTGATTGCCCAAGTTCTCATCATGAAAATGTGCATTTGATGTTTTGAAACATGGTTTTATTTTTGTATTCAAATGAGAACACCATCTAGACAAACAAAAAATGGAAGAACTATGCCTCACTCATTGCTTGGAATAAAACTCAAGTAAAAAAAAAGTGATCCTTAACTTGTTTTGAGTAGTATATTTATTGTACATGCAAGTTCCACTTCAAATCATTTTGAACTTAATTTTCCGAAAGAGCATCAAATGTCGAAATGTCAAAAATCAATTGAATATGTTAAGTATTGGCTGGGATATGCCCATCCGAATTATTTATTTTTCAATAGGCATTCAGTGTTATACAGTATAGTGCTCTGGTGTATAACTTTATGAACCAGAGCACTATAACACTGATTGCCCATTGAAGTAGAATTTATTCGGATGGGCATATCTCAGCCAATGCTTAACATATTCAATTGATTTTCGACATTTGGACATTATTTGTTTTGCTTTTTCGGAAAAAGAATGTCAAATTGAGAAATTATAAAAATAGACTTTTGATGACGTCACACGTCACCACTCTATTGGATTACAAATACTTTGTGTTTTTCTATTTTTGTATCCTCTACACACATGCAAATCACACCCAATTACATGCAAGTCAGTCACCGAACACACCTAGACATTCAAGAACTTTTTGAGTCATACAAAGAAGCTTTGGACATCACGATTTTAAAAAAAATCAATAATTTACATAGGTAATCATTCATACCGTAGCAACATAATTCTTACATGATTTTGGATGAGGAATAAGTGCACAGAACCGTGCATATATAGGCATTTTAATTTCAAACCCTGTACAAATGAAAATTCAATCATGTAGAAATGTACAGAAAATAATTTTAAAAATATATATAATATATAAACGCAACCTTTAAAGGGATCTAGTAACTTTGTTGAGATGTGCAAAAACTGATGAATGGTTGATGCAATGTATACTGTTGTTATCTCATATGTCCTCAGGGTATTGTGTGAAAATTTCAGGTCAAATGGACAATGTATGGCCAAGTAATGAGCGAAAATGCAAAGTGATATTGGGTGATATTCACCAACTCACTGCATTCACTTTGTACAGGGATGAAAATCTCGCCCGGAGATTTTCTTATCTAAATACTTCAATCATACATATCTTTGTAATGAAAGGGAAATTTGAAAAACCGAAAGCTGTCCCATGATTTTATTGTTAATACGAATACAACAAGGTATAAAGGAACCGCTAGAATTACAATTTTATTTTGAGGATTTGGACAATGTTACTAAGTCCCTTTAAGTGTACCACCACCCAAAAATTATATTCGTATGCATGAAAGGTAACATCTTTAGAAGTTCATACAAAATATGTTTAAAGAAAAATATATATATAATTGGAAAACGCATCACCATGTGTATAATGACTACCTTTGTCTGGAGCGAACGAATCGTCCGGGATTTTATTGTCTCCAAGGTGGTGGTAATAAATTGCATTGTTTATGAATTACGCAACCCTTTGCAAAATATTGGGTATTTATTTGGTTACAGTCCGTTATTCCGAAGGTTCGTTATTCCGAAGGTTCAGTTATTCCGAAGGTTCGTTATTCCGAAGGTTCGTTATTCCGAAGGTTCGTTTTTCCGAAGGTTCGTTATTCCGAAGGTTCGTTATTCCGAAGGTTCGGTATTCCGAAGGTTCGTTATTCCGAAGGTTCGTTGATCCGAAAATAAAATCGGGTTCGTTATTCCGAAAATTAAATCGGGCTTGTTATAATTCTATAGTTTGTGTTTTGTTTATTTAATTTACAGCCTGCATTAAGCATACCCCTCCCCCTTTCCCTCCCTTGGCCAGACCAATTAAACATTTAAGTTTATTTTATCTCTTTATATGAAATTATAGCATTATAACAAACCCAAATTCATTTTCGGATTAACGAACCCGATTTCATTTTAGGAATAGCGAACCTTCGGAATAACGAACCCTCGGAATAACGGACCTTCGGAATAACGAACCTTCGGAATAACGAACCCGATTTCATTTTAGGAATAGCGAACCTTCGGAATAACGAACCTTCGGAATAACGAACCTTCGGAATAATGAACCTTCGGAATAACGAACCCTCGGAATAACGAACCTTCGGAATAATGCAACAAATGTTCGGATTAACGAACCCTATTTCATTTTCGGATTAACGAACACTCAGGTATAGGAAATTTGCGTGTTCGGAATAACGAACCTTCGGAATAACGAACCTTCGGAATAACGAACCGCACCCATCTATTTGATATCACAAAATGGTACCAAAACTTATAATTATGTGTTGTTCTTTGGTGGTCCCCTTTAACACATTCCATTATTATGAGAAAAATAAAGGTTCTTTAAATGCAGATAAATGTATACAGATATTAAATAACTGTTTCAAACATCAAGAGAATGAGATAGACATGAAAATAGTAATTCCCGATTACAATATAAACCTTGCTTACAGGCTATTGGATGACAAGTACCTATACTCAGCTTTGGTTTTAATTCCATTTGAAAGTTCATTGAATAAAGCATGTGAAATGAGAATCATTCCCTTTCAAATGCTCTCATAGTTGTAAAATTTGATTTCAAAATATTTTAATTATATATTGTATAGCCAGGAGATATATTAACTTTTAAAAAAATACATAAAATGCTTATACACTTCTTTCAAAACAATTCGAAAGAGGGTTTTAAATAGTTGTTGATGATATCTCTATTTAATAATTATTTTAACATAACATCACAAGCACAATTTCGTATGAACAAATGAGAGAGCCCTCTTGGGTTGTAATGGTTCTTTTTAAATGATAACCGGGTTTTTACTTAGTTGTTTATTGTCGAGCATGGTGGAGTTATAATTATTAGTTTGTACTGTAATGATGCAGGTTTTGGTTACTAAAATTCACTTTAACCAAAACTCAACTATCCCTTTAATATTGCACAGTATTACTATATTGACTGTACAGGAACTAATTTGAAACAAAATATATAATGTATACCTTATCTGACATAAAGAATGGCAGATGCCTATTTCACCATGCATAGACAGTGATAGCTGTAATATAGAAATCCAGAATGATACAGTGTTCAATAGCCATTTTATCTTGAAATACTAGTAATTACTATCATAACAGTATTTTCACTTGTAAATCAATGAAGTATTTTCACTTCCTTGTAATTTTAATATTTTCTCCAAAAGAAGCTATGGTAATGCATACTTCTTTGCCCATTATTGCACTCCTGTCTCGACCATTATACAAGTCTAGTTCACTTCAGAAAGCGGGACAATCTCGTGAATCCCTAAATTGTCCCACTTTCTAAAATTATTTAATAATGTACCTCAATTCCCGGCTAATTTCTTCTCCTCCTCTCTATTTTCTAATAATCTTTTTTTAATTTTTAAAGGAGTTGGTGGTTTATTGTTATTCTTACTATCAATAAATATCATATATTTTATAAAAATTATAATATGATTTAATAGTGTTATTTCCATGACAAAAAGGCAGCTGTTAATACAAGAGGGCGCTCTCCAGATGGCAGAAATAGAGTCCCTTTATAGGAGAGTTACGACAACTAGAGTACACAAATGGAAACAAAATGGCGACAGCTGGTTTAAGTGACTGCACGCAGAAATGTTGAGTTTAACAATGCGCTATGACTAAACCTCTTTGAGCATTCAGTGGTTTAAATTCCTTTCGCCATTTTGTATCCATTTTGTGAACAATAGATGTCGCAACTCTTACTATAAAGGGACTCTAGGAAGAAACAGAGCCGTACATATATACGGCTCTGGCAAGACAGTTTTAAGCAATATACTCTCCCCTAGTATTATCTATGTTTGAGAGTCTTCGGTCTAGTCTGCGTAAATAAACCATAAGAACAAGATGAGCGGTGCCACGCATATAATCTGTAATGAGAATATAATAAAGAACATTATTATTTCTGTTACATAAGTTAAAATATCACTGTATTTTAATCTGAACAATCTGCCTTATTCATTTCTTTAATTGATCTCGTACAGATTACCGTATTAAATTCTTTTTATTTTATATTATTTTAACTTTTGTTTGAATTTCACACACAATAATTCTTTTGATTTTTAGACTTACACATTGAGACTTGTAATCCCACATTAAATTTATAAAAGTAAAAGTGCAATAGAATATAAATTTGATATTTTATTATTATATTAGTATAAAAGATAGTATTTTAGTACATGCATACTTTATAAATTTTGACTTGTTCAATTGTATTGTATAATAGGTTTTTTTTTGTATGGCTTGGTACGAACAGTCACGTTCACGTCACGTTCACGGTTCTGTACCTTTTGTGAAACAGGTCACCCAATTCTACAAACAGTCACGGTAAAGTGACCCAACAATTTGTCGTTTTCCATACCGGTAAAACTCGAATCGTCACGTCTACCAAAACGTGACGTGAGTGTTTAATCATTATTTGTAAACGTGAAAGCGCTTGTTACTAAGACTAGTAATGACGTCATCCAGAATATTCTCGACGACACTACTTTTCCTTTTTGGGCGAGTGAATTCCTATGGGGATTGCGTGTTTAAGGATTTGTCGCAGCGCACACAAAATTGTATGTAAGTGATCTGATGCGTCGCGACGATATCGACGAGATTCGAGAGCGAGACCGAGGCACAGTTTGACGACGCGGCGATCCGGTAAATTGCAGGCTAGGCGCCGGATATTTTCGATGATACAAAGTGAGAATGTGAGTATAGTTTGGTATATCATTATTCTGTTCTAGCTGTTACGAGGACATGCCATATGCCCAAGCCCAAGGCTCGACACGGCTATGGCTGCATGAGCCATGTGCAAAGATTGCCACTGCATAGCCGGCCTACCTAGGGCCTAGGCCATCATAGCATGCAAGCTAGCACTGCCACTGCACTCTGGAATTCACTGGCTGCCGTCAATAATGATAAGGCAGATATCTAGTGCATAAAATAGCCTTGATTACGAAGTCCTGCCAGGCTTTGGGCCATAGCCCAGGGTTAGTGTCGAGCCGTGGGCTTGGGCATATGGCATGTCCTCGTAACAGCTGGAAAAGTATAATGATATACCAAACTATACTCACATTCTCACTTTGTATCATCGAAAATATCCGGCGCCTAGCCTGCAATTTACTCGATCGCCGCGTCGTCAAACTGTGCCTCGGCCTCGCTCTCGAATCTCGTCGATATCGTCGCGACGCATCAGATCACTATATATGCATGCACGCAATAATAATAATAATAATAATACGAACATTGGTATAGCGCAGCTACTATAAATATATACTCTACTGCGCTTATAAAAGCTCCTTTTTAAGTAAACAAAAACAAACAAAACCAGAACGTACAAACAAACAGTCTTATGGAAAGGCCTGCTTAAACAAATGGGTTTTTAACGTAGACTTAAATGTATCAATAGTTTTAATTGTTCTCAAATAAAATGGTAAGCTGTTCCATAGCTTCGGGGCGACACAAACAAAGATATAGTTTAGTATTTTAGTACATGCATACTTTATAAATTTTGACTTGTTCAATTGTATTGTATAATAGGTTTTGTTTTTATTGTTATTTAGCAGTCATAATTGTATGTAACATAACATTTTTGATATATGATTTTTTATTTGCAAAAATAAACCGAAATTCAATTCAATTTTAAAAAAAGTTATGTAATTACTCACATCCTAAGTTGCGCCTGATGAACATAAAGCTTGCCCAAGTTTAGGCAGAGATATTATCTGACCATGCACTGTTCTATGCACGGTTGTAAAGTGACACTCCTCGCACAGAAAAACTCACTCCCCATTCATACTAACGTCTAGCACTAGCATGGCACTGGCCTAGCACTGGCCTGGGATAAGATGTCTACCCATTCATATACTAGGCATCAACAGTGGACAACGTGACGCGCAACTATGAATACAACTAGCCGTATTCACACGATGAAAGCCAATTCTTAAGAATTGCAATTCTTAAGAATTGTAACTCTTAAGAATTGCAAAATGTGTGTTCAAACGATGCCAATTCTCGATAGTTGCAATTCTTAAGAATTAAAACCGGAAGTAGTGTGCGCGCCTTTCTCATTTGAGGTCACGCGCACTCACTTGACTTGTTTTCACACCGGAAGCATATCTCGGTCATGAGGTCAACCCAAACTACGAGTCTCGAAGCTGATTGTGTTCAGACCAGGGGGGTGTCACTGCTGCCAGAGTGCCGCGATTTTTGGTCACCGGAAGGGACTACTACTGGTTGCATTATGGGCTACTTGGGAACTACAGTTAACCAATCACAGAGTAGTTCAAACGCGTCGTCACGGGATCGAGGTCAATAAAACAAGTTCATATGCATACGTCACAATGGCTCCCATTGTTCTCATAAGCTTGATGAAATCAAAGACGCTTAATGGAAAGACCGACCACTGGACAATTTTCTTGTACAAAGTGAATGGGCAGCGCGCGATGTCCTCAGTTAATGCGCGCAATTACAGTCCTGACGTCACAATGCAAATTGCACAGGGGGTTCCCAGTTACTCTATGGTTCCCCACATATTTATTGTTGCAGTTGTTGTTGTTGTTGCTGCTGGCTTAATGTGAAGGACTCGGCTATTTTTAGCCTAGCAACAACACTATTTTCGGAAATAAATCAGCTGACTAAGCGCACCGATTTTATAATGCGCACACATACGCAGTTATCATTGGTCAATTATTCCACAAAGCAGTATCATGTTTGGGAAGAACGAAGTCGATTGGTTTGTCGGTGCGTATACTCCAGACAGTGTGCGTGACAATATGCAAATATCCAAATATGCCATTGCCTGTTTATTGTGCACGTTCTAGATCTGTGAATTTAACAATTCTTTATTTAGAAAATGTGAGTGAAAATCTCTAAAAGCTATCGACTATAATTTTTAAATATTTTTACCTATACAAAGACAATAATTATTGAATTAGAAAAGCAATGTGTCCCCCAGGTGTACCCAACTTGGAGATAAGCTGATGTTCAATCGTCATACTAGCCTGAATTTGCCGAGTTTAAGTAAGTACGTTCTGATCCTTACTTTTGTTTAAATTAATACTAACAAAGGGAACATTTGTTCCAAAAAAGCTATCGACTATAATTTTTAAATGTTTTTTCATTAATTTAAATGAACAAGATTCAGTACTGTAGCCAAACCTCTGGGTGTACCCAACTTTCTCTTATTATTGTAGATGAGCTTTTTTGGAACAAATGTTCCCTTTGTTAGTATTAATTTAAACAAAAGTAAGGATCAGAACGTACTTACTTAAACTCGGCAAATTCAGGCTAGTATGAGGATTGAACATCAGCTTATCTCCAAGTTGAGTACACCTGGGGGACACATTGTTTTTCTAATTCAATATTGTCTTTGTATATGTAAAAATATTTAAAAATTATTGTCGATGAGTTTTTAGAGATTTTCACTCACATTTTTGAAATAAAGAATTGTTAAATTCACAGATCTCGAACGTGCACAATAAACAGGCAATGGCATATTTTGTTATTTGCATATTATCACGCACACTGTCTGGAATATACGCACCGACAAACCAATCGACTTTGTTCTTCCCAACATGATACTGCTTTGTGGAATAATTGACCAATGATAACTGCGTATGTCTGCGCATTATAAAATCGTTCGCTTAGTCAGCTGATTTATTTCCGAAAATAGTGTTGTTGCTAGGCTAAAAAAAGCCGAGTCATTCACATTAAGCCAGCAGCAACAACAACAACTGCAACAATAAATATGTGGGGGACCCCCTGTGCAATTTGCATTGTGACGTCAGGACTGTAATTGCGCGCATTAACTGAGGACATCGCGCGCTGCCCATTCACTTTGTACAAGAAAATTGTCCAGTGGTCGGTCTTTCCATTAAGCGTCTTTGCCTCTAGTTATAAACTGGTTGGTTTGTTTATTCATACTTATATGGTTCAGACCAGGGGGGGTCATATTGCGCGCTAATCTTGGAAACACTTATGGACTGGCTAACATGTAATTCTGGGATACATTTAGTCTAGGATCGAGACCCTCGATCGCATGCTGAACATAGCGCGACCAACGAGAGAGGTCTGCGAAACATCAGTGATCGCTGCTCACGAGGCCTCGGCTGACAGCCATCACTGCTGTTGTGCAGATCTCTCTCGTTGGCGGCTATCTATTATGGGTGGTGGGATTATTTTTAGCATGCGATCGAGGGTCTTAGATCATAGACTACAAAATACTCAGCATTCCATGTTAGCCAGTCCATGAAGTTTCCCTAACCGGCCATGTTTGCTGCGTGTTAAGGCTATGGGAAAATTAGCGCGCAGTGCGTAGATTCTCTTCTAGTTATTTATATACTACTTCTATGGTTCAGACAGTAACAAAAATAGACTGCGCGCAGTCGCGCGCTTATCGTGCGCTCATTCTGCGCAAAATCTTACAAGTATCTTGTGGTTATCTTGTGGTTTGGAAACCACAAGATAACCACGAGATTGCGCATATTTTGCAGTGCGCGCAATCTTGTGGTTTGGAAACCACAAGATAACCACGAGTTTTGCGTGTTCAAACGAGCGCTAACCACAAGATAACCACAAATTACCTCTAAGATTGCAAACCACGAGATAACCACAAGATAACCACAAGATTGGCATTTATCGTGTGAACGCAGCTAGTGACTTGTCTTGTATAAGCTCTGGATATGCGCACTGTGTTCATATGACGTAATTGGTTTATTACACCCGTATTGTGACGTAACAATGACTAAGACAAATTATGTGCGAACACAAGACCGTAAAGCGCATGCGCAACGTTATGCAAGCCCAGGGGGGTGTCACCAGGGGGTGTCACTGCTGCCAGAGTGCCGCAATTTTTGGTCACCGGAAGGGACTACTACTGGTTGCATTATGGGCTACTTGGGAACTACAGTTAACCAATCACAGAGTAGTTCAAACGCGTCGTCACGGGATCGAGGTCAATAAAACAAGTTCATATGCATACGTCACAATGGCTCCCATTGTTCTCATAAGCTTGATGAAATCTAGGACAGTGCGCAGGAAATAGGCGCGATAGTCTACGCACTGCATAGCATGATGATTGGTCAAGTATTTCTAGGTCACTACGCGATGACGTAGAGAAGTAGTCCACGGGAGCTTCAAAAATCGAGTCACTCCGCCATATTGCCCATGTACAAAGTCTATGGGACACGTGACTTGCGCGCGTTAAGTGAGCCTTCTAGTTATAAACGGGTTGGTTTGTTTATTCATACTTATATGGGTGTCACTCTGCCAGAATGACCGCGATTTTTGGTAACCGGAAGGCATACCACTGCAGGTTGCATTATGGGCTACTTGGGAACTACATAAACCAATCACAGAGAAATTCATACGCGTCGTCACCGGATCGAGGTCAATAAAACAAGTTCATATGCATACGTCACCATGGATCCCATTGTTCATATAAGCGTGATAAAATCTAGGACAGTGCGCAGGAAAATAGGCGCGATAGTCTACGCACTTTATAGCATGATGGTTGGTCAAGTCTTTATAGGTCACTACGCGATGACGTCTAGTGATAGTGCTCGGAAGCTTCAAAATTCGCGTCACTCCGCCATCTTGCCCATGTACAAAGTCTATTGGACACGTGACTTGCGCGCGATAAGTCGGCCTTCTAGTTATAAACGGGTTGGTTTGTTTATTCATAATTCTATGTGCCAGCCAGTGCTCCATTCACACTTACGATAACAGCGGCTTAGCCTTGTCTAGCATCACTATAATGCCAGGCTAGGCTGAACCAAGGCTGAGGCTAGACAATTCCATTGTGTCCGAGCCAGTGCTAGACACAAGTATGAATGGGATGATATTTTCAGCCCCCCTCCCTCCTCCATGCACACAAACACACAAATGCAAACACAACGCAGAAACAAATATACATGATACTGAAAATTGTGGTCTGAAAATGTATGGACGATAAAAACTTACTACAAATAAGACAATAAGTACTATGGCGACTATCCTCCATGACGACGAAGAAGTGGTGTGTGATTCAGATCGTGTGTTTGTTACTTCATCTATTATAATCACGAGAAGAACAAACAAAATAGTCATTTAAATGTTATACAAACTGTCACTCGGTCACTTTAATATTTGAATT
Organism: Echinarachnius parma; assembly: GCA_037951105.1. Lineage (NCBI taxonomy): Eukaryota > Metazoa > Echinodermata > Echinoidea > Clypeasteroida > Echinarachniidae > Echinarachnius > Echinarachnius parma. The sequence continues at coordinate 38,081 of JBAMJV010006624.1, forward strand.
AGACTATCCAGAGAGGGAATAAACTTTCGATCCTCTAAAAATCTTTGTCAGAGCCAAGGTGAGAAAATTGTTTCTACGACGAAGATTCTGATAGGAAGACCTTTTTATCGCCTTTTGAAATGTATTATTCTTTATGAGACACTAACCGGTGAATTCGCAGGATTGTGAAACTTCTTAAATTATGTTAATGTGTGTCTTACCATCAACGCTTCTGTATTTCCTCGACAATATAAAGTGTATCCAATTATTCGTCTCACTATGCTACTGCTCTTAAATATAACTTTCCAGGTATGATAAAAGACGGTCCTCACTTTTGTGTTATCATCTCATTCTGGTGAAACAACCAATCGTAATTTTTGAAGTGTTTTAATGTTTTCTCGAAACATAGGATATTACATTGGTTTTAATAGCGAAACATAAGTGTTTTTTTTTTTTTAATAACTGTTTAAGACGGTAAATAGCTACCTATTGAGGGTAAACGCCGAGTTGACAAGGCACCGGTTCGTTTCATTGGATAGACTGTTGGGAAGCCGTCTTTAGCAGGTTGGAATATGAGGTCATCACAAGCATCAAGAGTAATGGCAGCATCACTTTCCATCGAACAACATTTGACGGGTAAGTTGAGGTCAATCCAATAATATACCGCATAAATGAAAGTCCCATTGTTGGTGACATCTCTCTCGAAGAGGAAGGCGTTTGAGTTCTGGTGACAGACAACATCTCCCGCTCCACCACTCCCGAGTGTTGCCTTACAACAAATCTTTTGCCAGTCAGTACCCATAGAAGAGTCTCCAAGAGCACATATCGCTTTTACTCAGTGGGATATGTGACGGTTACATCTGCTTTGTAATTGGTGTTAGATTGCACATTCCCATCTAAAAGGTCAATAATGTTTAATATATAAAGGCCCTCGTCTATAACTTGAAGGTTAGTGATAGTGAAAGTCACGGTCAAGTTGCATTGGACGCGATCATACTGCACACCGAAGCGTTCAAGCTGTCCAGGTTTAAACACACTGCGGAACGGCGTTTGGTCCTTTATAAATAATGGTCTATCAGCTCCATAAAGGAAGATGGTACAATCGTATTGTGAGTCTGGTTCACTAAGTGAATGGTGGAAAGGAAGAGTTACATTCGACCCCAAAGGGAATCCATGAGTTAGCAGGTGGGAATACATACCCAAAGTAGCATTATAGGAAGTACCACTGACATTGTGCAAACTTTTCCTTCAAGGAACCCCATGTTGCCTGTATAAAGTCGAACAAAAACATAAACATGATATAATACAAACGTATAGGTATTAACAACGTTTGGTCCTATACAGGGTTGCCTAGAAAGAATGCAACACATGAGATCGTTCATTTCATCAATATCATCGACCAAATGTCATTGTTTTTTATTTGATTTAGTATAACATTCTTTTTCCAACAAAATGATACCATGAGCATTGATTTTGGGTAAGGCGTTTGGATCCTAGGGCCATTTTTCTGAGGCAATGTCGTTTTCTAAATGTGCTACTTTTTCGTCTCCAGCGATCCTCTGAACACTGAGGCATTCTCGCCCCACAGCCTCCATATAATTAGCTGTACAGAAGAACCGCATGACTGCTCTCCCCTTGATAATGAAGACAATGTGAGCCATACCGTACGGGGTACTCGATTACGCAACATTGTCTTCCTTATCAAAGGGAGAGCAGTCATGCGGTTCTTCTGTCTATGAGAGGCCTTTGGGCAATAATGTGTCAGTGTTCAGAGGATCGCGGGAGACGAAAAAGTAGCAAATTTAGGAAACGACATTGCCTCAGAAAAATGGCCCTAGGATCCAAACGCATTACCCAAAATTAATGCTTATGGTATCCTTTTGTTGGAAAAGGAATGTTCTACCCAATCAAAAACAAAACAATGACATTTGGTCGATACTGTTGAAATTAACGAACGTAGGTGTTGCATTATTTCTGGGCCACCCTGTATAACCATAGCCACCGCGTTGGTATGTGATGGGACGATGGGTTAAATGTGTTGGGGTGTATTCATGATCTTATAATGACTATGCATGTCCACAAGACCCTATGGTCTTCACTGTCTGGAACTGTAGTTCTTTTTTTTCTTCATTTTATCGTACATTTTACGTTAAATGCTTATCGTCCTTTGAAAAATTTCGAAGCCGAGACCGAGAATTGTTATCATTTTCGAGGCCTAGACCAGCATTCCTCGCAATTTCGTGGCCGAGACCGTCGGTACCGGTTACGCCTATGCATTTAAATTTTTAAAAAATTCCAACTCTAACATTCAACAAAATAATATAATTGGCAAGTGAATTCAAGGAAAAAGGAAAGCATACAATGCTTTTGTACTATTTCCTTATTAGAGACCAAAAAACAAGACAAAACAAGAACTAAATATAGAAGCAAATGAACACAAGATTCAGCAGAATAAGTCATACGAGTTAATAAAACAATTATTGAATTATAATTATATGGTCATTGATCTAGTCAATATCTATCAATCGATCATTTAATCGAACAATCTAACAATCAATCAATCATCAATCATCAATCAATCAATCAATCAATCAATCAATCAATCAATCAATCAATCAATCAATCAATCAATCAATCAATCAATCAATCAATCAATTAAATCAATTAAATCATTTGACATTCGAACTTTCTACTTGTAGTTATATGTAGCTTATATAGCTTTATAAGAACGGATTATTATCATTATTATTATTATTGATGTTATAACTGTATAAAGTTACTGATCTCATTTGTATTATTTGCACTTGACGTATGCTGTGTCCAAGGTATCCATTATGTTTTCATTTGTTTGTCTATTTCTGTTATAGATTGTCATCTATATTCCTATGTCACTGTATCGTCGTTAGTCTGCACGTCAAATTCCAACGTATAATAAAGATATTTTTCTGTAACGTATACCTTATCTGCGTGATGATGATGATAGGTGATGTCGGATATATCGAATGATGATGAAACTCCTGAGAAGTATGAGGCAGCCACAGTATTTAAAATCAATGGGCAATAGGTGATAGAACTTTCACCATACTCACACGACTAGGTAACAATGTCACTTTTTCTATGAAACAGTTAAAAGTCACGGATCATTCACATGAATCTTACAATGATATGGGTATATGAAGTGGTAGAAATATCAGAGGAAGCAACATAGGTGAGGGGTTTCTGGGGGCTTGAAGCCCCCTGGGCCGGTATTCATCCTATACTTATAAGTAAGACATTTACTAAGCAATTTGCTAAGCTATAAGAATCGAATTTTTTATTTTTACTGACGTAAAAGAAATTCTAAGTAAAATACTTGTGACGTCACAATGGTTTGTAAATTTGTAATGCTGATGGTATCCGCCATAGGTATCCGCGAACCATTTTGTGCGACGCTTGTATATAGGAATTAACGTGTTAAAACAAAATCGTACGATCATAATAACAATCTTGATTGAAACGTTGTTATTAAGGTATTATATGGAGCAGTCAAAGCTTAAAAATGAGCCGGGAAAACATCAAAATCGAGAAATAAAATCACTGCTTGTTTATGGTTTTCTTGAGTTTATACGAGGTAATGTATGCCATGTCTATTGTCGGTTCCATAATATGCAGGCCTACAGATCTTGTGAAAGTTTGATCGTTTGAAGCTCCACACATGGATACAGTTATTGATTTTGGGGCGCTAATGCAGTTTCGTACCCCTTTTTGGTTTGTATTTGCATCACTTCACAGTTACTTTAAACCAGGGGCGTAGACAGCGGGGGGGGGGGGTTAGGGTACCTCACAAGGTGGGGGATGACATGTACAATCATCCCCCCCCCCCCCCCCCCAAGTTTTAGGGAAGGGTATGGGTCAGATGCGTGAACGATGTACAATTGAGTCGACACAGAAGGGTCAGAAAGGGCCAAAATTTAAATTAGAAAATGCTCAAAACAAACGATCTAGCACGAAAGAACACTCTTTCAGCTTCAAGTTGAACCTCCTTGGAATGGGTTCCTCCCAGCGGTTCCGTTTTTATTTACTGTTTAATTGAACAATCCCCAAAATGCAAACATCAATGATGGAAAAACCCAAGATTTCCACATGACTTCTACAATGTGTGGCCTATTAAGTCCAAACTTTGCTTGTAACAGATAATTATTTCAAAAGAAATCCGATTATTAGTTCGTTTGTCAATTCGTGGTTCTTTGAAGCCTAAATGGAGATATTTTAACCTGTAATTTGTACTTTGATTCTACCTTTCAATTGTAGATGTGTATAAAACAATTAATATGTCGTTAATTGTATTTACATTATTGTTTTCACATAATAAAACTAACCAATCATGTATCATTGGGGGGGGGGGGAGGCTATGGATGGGGAGGGGCTGCCGTCCTCCACAATTTGTCTGGCTTAAAACAATACAATACATAAGCATTAAATAACAATTAATACACAAACATGCAATGTGGTCAGCCCCCCACCCCCCCCCCCCCCCCCCGCCCCGCCCCGGAGTGAATCACAGCCGAATGTATATTTATATGCGCGATTTTGTACAGGAGTCAATGTAGACCGATGAGTAAATTTACTCCTGGCTTTGTACAGGATTCAATGAAGACCAATGTATAAATTTACTCCACTTTTTGTACAGGAGTCAATGAAGACCGATGAGTAAATTTACTCCTGGCTTTGTACAGGATTCAATGAAGACCAATGTATAAATTTACTCCACTTTTTGTACAGGAGTCAATGAAGACCGATGAGTAAATTTACTCTCCATCAGGAGTGAACCCAAAGACCACTGACTATTATGTAAGGGCCAAGCTTACTATGACCGAGGAGGATGTACGCTATGCCGTCCTTTCTATCACAATCCGTATTGCGAAATGAACGCGTCATCGTTTTACACGGTGCACGGATGTCATGCCGTTAAGTGTATGCAAATATCTACGAAGTTGCCGCCAAGTAATACACGCGAATTCCTATTGGTCGAAGTATACTCTTACGATGTGACGTAATCAAATGTAACAATAGAAATGGGCGGTGAACGTGCTCGTGCATTGTGTGCGTGTGGGGAGAGGGGGGGGGGGGGGGATGCGTGCAATGCCATGAACAGAATGTGTTTAAGCCTTTTTTTCTTACAATGTTTATCACGGCCGTAAAGACTTACGTAATACTTATATAAGATAACCCCCACCATTTTGAAAAGCCTCGAATTTATAACGGGCCGGGGCGAATTTGAGCAAACAAGAATTAGAAACAAAATGGACGAAAAAACCAAAGAAATATATGCGGTGTGGCCACCAATAATAATGCATCCCCCCCTCCCCCAATTGGCCCGACCACAACATGCCACTGGGTGAGAGGGAATAATAATGAATCGAGTAAATGATGTTGGTATGATCTTAGTATTAATTTAGAAACTCATTACGCAATCACACAGCCTCCTGTGAATTGCGCTGGCGAAACAGAATGATAATACTATGATATTTAAATATAATGCTATAAGTGGTAACTCACTTACAAACACCCAGAATATAGGTAAACAGAATGAAGAAAATGCAATTCTGAAAACAGTTTTACGCCTACGGCTTAATTTCGCGAATTTGATTGAACCGTTTATTAATACGAATGGAAAGTTAACGAAGTTGACCAAGCAACCCATGCATCATCATCGCCATCATCATCATCTTCACGATTATCATAATCACTATCATCTTATCATCTTTGTGTATACACATTATACAGACATGTGATTAAAGGGATAATGCAGTTTTGCAATGGTTTAGAGGGCGCTTAATTCAAGACATCATTAATTTGCGAGGTATATAGGAGAGGGGCGGGGGGGGGGGGATGCGTGCAATGCCATGAACAGAATGTGTTTAAGCCTTTTTTTCTTACAATGTTTATCACGGCCGTAAAGACTTACGTAATACTTATATAAGATAACCCCCACCATTTTGAAAAGCCTCGAATTATAACGGGCCGGGGCGAATTTGAGCAAACAAGAATTTACTCATCGGTCTTGCAGTAGCATACGAAACGTCGCGATCTTTCAGATTCAATGTTGACCATACATTGCGAGACAAAACGAATATCACTAGCGATATTATTTCCGATACTATATCCGCAATGAGTAATATATTTACCATTATATATGAATACGTTAAGTAAGGGAGTATTTTAAAGTGCATGTGGTTTTAAAGATAAAACAAACTCAGAAACACCTCGAGTGATGTATGTATCCGATTGAAATAAGTGTATAGGCGTACCCGGGGAGGTTCAAACCCCCCTTTGACAAAAACAATTGCGGTTTGAACACCCCCCCCCCCCCCCCCCCCACCCTGTACAACTTGTAGATGGAATATTTTATTGGTTTTGATCATAATCATAACGGATGGTCTGGGCCTCGTAAAATGAAATTCTCTCTGTCGCGGCCTAAAACATTTTCAACGGACAATGAAACACATTTGCCAGTGACGTAATGATCAGTAAGCAATTAAATGGATTATAGTAAGCAATGGTCAAACTTAAGTTTAGTAACCAAAACTTGCACCATTAGGGTACAAAGAAAATATTTATAACTTCACCATGCTCGAAAGTATACACAATTACAAACGACTAAATAAAACCCTCTTATCATTCAAAGAGTCGTTACAAACTGAAGAGGGAGCTATTTAACAAAAATCATTGGTTTTACTGTTAGCCTTTTTCATACAAATTTGTGCATTTAATGTTTGTTCAAATCAGCAATGTCATCACCCTCATCATATTCTGATCAGTATGTCATCATTATCTGTATCATCATATTTACTATCATCATCATTTTCTTCATCATCATCATCATCATCATCATCATCATCACCGCCGCCGTCGTCGACTTGGTTAACGCCCATCACCACGTTATGTATGCATCGTCACCTTTGTCATCAAGAATCATTATTATTATTATTGTTGTTATCATCATCGCATCATCATCATCATCATCATCATCATCATCATCATCATCATCTTATCATCATCATCATCATCATCGATGCATGTCAACATCATCATCATGCATTATAATCAGCATCTGATCAGTCTGTGATGACATCATCAGCATCATCACCGTCGTCGTCGTCTTGGTTATCGTCATCATCACCCTATGTATTCATCGTCACCTTTGTCACCATGACTCATTATCATTAGTAGTAGTAGTATTATCATCAATGCTATCGCCGTTATCATCATCATCTTCATCTTCATCATCATCATCATCATCATCATCATCATCATCATCATCATCATCATCATCATTATCATCATCATCATCATCATCTTACATTATTATATAGAGGCTCGATATTAATTCCAATTGATATTGTTTGGGAACATCCAAATGTTAGTTAACCGATTTTAATTATCTCTTTAAAGTAACGCATAACTATTACATCCCTTTTTCAATGAGCAATTATGGAATGTATTCATTTACCTAATACTTTCCACGACGGTTTATTTAGAGACATTTTTAGATAGCGAATACATTTCTGACAAAAATATATTACGCCGTATCGCTGCATGCCATATCGATTATACCTTCTTCACGTCAATACATTCATTGATTGTCATGTTAAGTCAAGAAGAGTTCCAACAATAAAAGTTGAAAACCCTGAGAAACCCTAAACAGATGTCAATTCGTATTTTTGAAACTTGCATCCTCGGCCGCATAGCAAATTGCGTCTATAACCTCTTTACTGACCCCATACTCGTGAAACTCATCGTCTTATGTGTATCTTATAATAAAATGATTTAAAACAAAAATAATAATAAATACAATGTCTTCAAACATTTTATAGTACATTATAAAGGATACAAATTATTACGCCTTTCATATTGATTTGCTTGCGGGTGGTGTAAATAGTTGATTGAATGCCAATCCGCCCAAACACATTACATACGAACATTAACATAGCCCCTTGACTACGGGAACCGAGTGGGTTGTGTACAAAGTCTATGGGGATTTCATAAACTCCCTTTGCGTAGCTCTTTTGTCAGTGGGGGCAATTTTCCCACGATCTGACGATTATGAATGGATTATGGAACAAAAGAGTCAAGTCCATTTTGTTCATGACCACCTATAAACTATTGAAATGTATAACCATTGTGTGGTCTGCTAAGCCGCCCAAGCCAGCACACTAGCCATGACTTTGTGTAGAATTACATTTGAGAATGTGTTGATTGGGGCCGGGGATGTATTGTAGTTTTTGGGAAAGGCCCCCCCCCCCCCCCCCCCCCCCCATGCACTAACAAATGAAATGGACGATCGTATTACCAATCATGTGAAATAATATGTTAATACTAATACAAGATGATAACAAATTGTCCTGGAAACCAGCTACTATTAATATATTTGGTAAATTAGCAAACTCATCTACTGTAAATTTAAACCGAAAACTCAATGAAGATCCTATAATATGCATATTGTACCTCTTCCAGGTCGAAAAAACAGTTGGAAACCAGTTGCCAACTGGTACCAGTTGGAACTGGTACCAGTTGATATACCAGTGGCCAACTGGTTTCAATATGGAAATTGGTACACTGGAATCAACTGGAACCAGTAAAGAATCCAGTAATATATACCAGTACAATCCAGTAAGAACCAGTAAGAAACCAGTAAGATTGACCAGTAAAGAGCCCAGTAAGAAACCAGTAATAGATACCAGTAAGAATCCAGTAAGAACCAATAAGAAACCAGTAAGATTGACCAATAAGAGCCCAGTAAGAATCCAGTAATAGATACCAGTACGAATCCCGTAAGAACCAGTAAGAATCCAGTACGAACCAGTACTGAAGCCAGTAAGAATCCAGTAAGAACCAGTAAGACTGACCAGTAAGAGCCCAGTAAGAAACCAGTAATATATACCAGTAAGAATCCAGTAAGAACCAATAAGAACCAGTAAGATTGACCAATAAGAGCCCAGTAAGAAACCAGTGATATATACCAGTACGAATCAGTAAGAACCAGTAAGAATCCAGTAAGAACCAGTAAGAATCCAGTAATAACCAGTAAGAATCCAGTAAGAACCAGTAAGACTGACCAGTAAGACTGACCAGTAAGAGCCCAGTAAGAAACCAGTTATATATACCAGTAATAACCAGTAAGAATCCAGTAAGAACCAGTACGACTGACCAGTAAGC
>JBAMJV010006625.1:0-99187 GCA_037951105.1 Echinarachnius parma
TTGTGTGATGTGTGTGTTAGAACTAAAGCACCATGCAATTTCAGAAAGGCTGGCTCTAACTGTATGCTGTATGAGTTCGCTGTGTGTTGTGTGTGTGTTAGAACTATTAAAGCACCATGCAATTTGAGCGAGGCTGGCTCAAATTGTATGGTGTATGAGTTCGCTGTGTGTTGTGTGTGTGTGTGTTAGAACTTAAGCATCATGCAATTTGAGCAAGGGTGGCTCAAGTTGTATGGTGTATGAGTTCGTTGTGTGTTGTGTGTGTGTGTTAGAACTAAAACACCATGCAATTTGAGCAAGGCTGGCTCAAGTTGTATGGTGTATGAGTTCGCTGTGTGTTGTGTGTGTTTTAGTACTAAAGCACCATGCAATTTGAACGAGGCTGGCTCAAATTGTATGGTGTATGAGATCGCTGTGTGTTGTGTGTGTGTTAGAACTTTTAAAGCACCATGCAATTTGAGCGAGGCTGGCTCAAATTGTATGGTGTATGAGTTCGCTTTGTGTTGTGTGTGTTTTAGTACTAAAGCACCATGCAATTTGAGCAAGGCTGGCCCAAATTGTATGGTGTATGAGATCGATGTGTGTTGTGTGTGTGTTAGAACTTAAGCACCATGCAATTTGAGCGAGGCTGGCTCAAATTGTATGGTGTATGAGATCGCTGTGTGTTGTGTGTGTGTTAGAACTTAAGCACCATGCAATTTGAGCGAGGCTGGCTCAAATTGTATGGTGTATGAGATCGCTGTGTGTTGCGTGTGTGTTAGAACTTAAGCACCATGCAATTTGAGCGAGGCTGGCTCAAATTGTATGGTGTATGAGATCGCTGTGTGTTGTGTGTGTGTTAGAACTTAAGCACCATGCAATTTGAGCGAGGCTGGCTCAAATTGTATGGTGTATGAGTTCGCTGTGTGTTGTGTGTGCGTTATAACTTAAACACCATGCAATTTGAGCAAGTGCACTCACACACACACTCACACACACACACACAATAAGAACACCTATCACACAAACCATACATTTCGAGTAGCTCCTCAAATAACTGGACTGGACTTACGGGCTCATATTGCATGGTATACAAGTATGTGTGTGTGTGTGTGTGTGTGTGTGTGTGTGTGTGTGTGTGTGTGTGTGTGTGTGTGTGTGTGTGTGTGTGTGTGTGTGTGTGTGTGTGTGTGTGTGTGTGTGTGTGTGTGTGTGTGTGTGTGTGTGTGTGTGTGTGTGTGCGTGCGTGCGTGCGTGCGTGCGTGCGTGCGTGCGTGCGTGCGTGCGTGTGTGTGTGTAGTGTGTGTCGTTGCGGTATACAGTAGGTATAGTCTTCGTTGTAGTATCTGTCATCTTTTGCCCTGACAAAGATCCTGCTATGATTGAAAGCTAAACAGCTGTTGACGACTTTAATTTGATCACATGTGTTACCCCTATGGCAATTAGCTTTTTTATCACATTAGTTGTCTGCGCGAGGATTTGGGCAAGCTGTAAATACACGAATCGATGGATCCGATAGTATGATATCTCTTTTACTATTTTGCCCTGGGGAAAATAGTAAAAAATACTATTTAACTCAGGCAAATGGTAAAAAAAACGTCATAACACAATACATTGTGAATCTATTTTGATCACATGATGTGACATACTCTCGAACAATCACATGGCTAGAACATTATAATGAGGGATTTGATACTAATTATTATATTATTCTACTACTACTACGACTCCGACTACTACTGCTGCTACATCATTAATTATACTTCTACTACTAAAACTACTACTGATGCTACTACTACTACGACGATTTCGACATCTACTTCTATTACTGCTAAATACTACAACAAACTACTAGTCTACTACTATTGGTACCTTTACTTTGTATTTATACTTGTTATAGTGTTATATTGGAGTTTGTGTCATAATTTTTTCCGGTTAGACTTTTTGTATAAGGTATGCATTTCATATTAGTCTAAACAGACAAACAATTTTAACATTGTGCTAATTTGTATACGTATTCTCACCTTCCTGTGGCCGATGTAGGCGTCCAGGTTTCCGTTTTTATTCGCTTGCTGGAGGTGATTCCACTAAAATGCAAAACGGAACATACCCGATTATAAACAGGTATTCTATATGTTTAAAGGGATAGTTGAGTTTTGTGGGTAGAGGGCGCTACATAAAATAAATGTTTTCATGAGATAAAGCAAAACTGATTGTCAAACTCGACAGAGCATACAATTTCAACAACAGAATACACTTTTATTTGATCAAAATCGGTAAAGAAATCGCTGAAATATCCATAAAAATACAATTATATGATAACTTTGAACCAGCCATTTAAACAAGTTTTTTTTTAAATGCTTCCTCTTTCAAAATTTGAACCAGCCATTAACACAATTTTAAAAATGTTTCCTCTTTTCAAAAATATGTATATATTTTGTAATAGTTGTTGATTAAAAGGGATAGTTGAGTTCTGGTAAGGAGAGTAGTTTTAGTGAAACTGAATTTTAGTAACCAAAACCTGCATCATTACATTACAAACTAATAGTTATAACTAGAAAGGAACACAAAATACAAATGACGTAGTAAAGATCATGTTATCATTCAAAAGAGCCGTTAAAACGTAAGGAGGGCGCTCTCTAAACACTCATCGGTTTCAAACAATTTTGAATAAAATATTGTGCATGTGATGCTTTGTTGAAATAGTGATTAGATAGAGAAATAACCCAACAAACTATTTAAATACCTATTTTGTAACTTTTTTGAAAAGAGGAAGCATTTTTTTGAATTTTAACGGCTGGTTCAAATTCTCCTAATCAAACCCGGGGCCCCCGGGTTTATTACAAATTGTTATATTTATGGATATTTCAGCCGTTTCTGAACCGATTTTGATCAAACAAAGATGATTTTATTGTTTAAATATTATGCTCTTTCAAATTTTACACTCAGTTTTTCATTACCTCACAAACCAATTAGTAGTCTAGCGCCCCTCTCTACCAAAACTCAACTTTCCCTTTAACCCTCTATCTAATCACCATTTAAACGAATTTTTAAATGCACAATATTTCTTTTTTAAATGGTTGAAACCGATGTGTGTTTAAGAGAGCGCCCTTTTGAATGATAAAAGGCTTTTTACTTAATCATTTCTACTGTGTTATTAATTTCGAGCATGGTGGAGTTAATACTATTAATTGGTAATGTAATGTTTTGGTTTTGGTTACTAAAATTCAGTTTGACCCAAACTGTTACCTTCTTCACCAGAACTCAACTATCCCTTTAAAGAGATCTGTCAGTATGATTAAGAGGGTGCTTCGAGATATAGGCCTAATGTTTGTGTGAGGTAATGCAAAAGTAAGTGAATAATTTGAAATAGCAACATTTGGAAAGATAGAATCAAATTTGCTTAATCAAAATCGATTCAGACAAAGCTTAAGTAAAGTAATATCCGATTGGAATTAATGTAAAGGGACCAAGTTGATTAAATAATGTAAGAGAATATTTTAAAATCCTGTAAAGTGGATGGAGGTCTGGAGGGGCAAGCGGGAATGGATGAGATGGGGATGATGCCTAGGTCGGAAATGCACCGGGTACCGCATGGTATTTTTTTCCTATGGCGGATATGGCACGTGTGATGACTTTGGTTAAAGCAGTTAAAGCAGAGGTAAATTGCACTGCTCATCGGCTTTACAATCCGACTGCTCATACGGACACCTCACGGGATTCATACGGAAATCGCATGATATCATTAGGACTTCTTTCACATCTTACGACTATCGTACGATTTGAATGGCCCCATATTCAGTCGCAAACTCGTACGATATTCTGACAAATGCTATGGTTTCCGTGCTGAGCCCGTGCAGAGCCCTCGAGGTCCCCGTGCGATGCTCTCTACGACGTGTCTACAGGCTTATGACCAGCGCGGTATGTAAATTGTTTTACCTGCTTTGAATGTGTAAAAGGTGTGTTATACCCCTCATCGACTTCCATTTAAAGGGTGACTAAATTAAAAACGCATGTTGACTTCAATTGGTTGATCTATATATAATTAACTACATCACATATCTGTTGACTATTTTGATGTACATTTTTGTCATATATTTTATATAATTTGTTTTAATTACTTTTTTCTACCAATGTATATTTGTTCACTAGCTGACTGATGGTTGAATGTATTATGATATCACGGAAGTCAATAGCTTCTGGCAGTTTATTTTCTTCACCCCCCCCCAAAAAAACTGCCAGAAGCTATTGACTTCCGTTATAATCATAATACCATTCAACCATCAGTCAGCTAGATGAACAAAATACATTGGTATGTCAACTAATCATCTTCATACAATGCCCACTCACCATGAAAAGAAGGGTTTCAATGAAAACATCCAATGCTAATGCAATAAGGTACTCAGTGGGTGAAACATCTTTTGTTCATGTTTATCTAGCTGATCGGATGTTGAATGGTATTGTGATGTCAGAGAAGTCAATGGAGAAGAGCTTTTTTAGGGGTTGATCTTAGCAGGTCGAACAAAAATAATTTAAAAAATAATATAAAAAATACGACAAAAATGTATATCAAATAGTCAACAGATATGTGATGTTTTCATTATTATAGATCAACCAAAGTCAACATGCGTTTTTAATTTAGTCACCCTTTAATAATAACTTATAATTGAAATGATACGTCATAATGAATTTGTATAATCTTCAAGTGAGGCCTGTAAAGTGTCAGATATTGCCTAAAATGATATTGGAGGCTGTAATCAAGAATCAACATTATTGTAAGATATGTCGGAATGATGTGTACAATTTTCATTGAAAAAGAACATTGTTTTCCTGGTTAAAGAAGTGAAAATATGGGTGAAAATGTAACACATTTTATTCTTCTCTTACCATAAGAAAACAACACGGTAAAAGAGAAACGAAGAAGCTCCAAGTAATTTTCGTGGAGTTAGACAATACAGGCCTCACTTTAATATGATATGGAAACAGCTTTAAACTCACGAATGTTTGATATTCGCCTCGATCTCCTCAACAATGCGGGCCCAGGCTGGGCCCCTTGCTGAGCCCTTTTTAGCGCTGGCCAGAATGCGTTGCCCGTCTGATTCATTCCCCATGTGCGGAGCATAGTAAGAGTACCATTATGGCTCGGCACACCTTTAACGTAGTTGCCCTTGATGAAGGTTCCGATCGTAACAAAATCTATGTAAAGTTTTGTTCCCAATTGGTTCGACATATTCATCATCTGATGATATCCTTTTCGCAATACTAATCAAAATATTGTCGATGTCATTTATAGAATATCCATCAGTATTCCATGCTATAGCTGGAAAGAAAAGAGAAACTTTACATTTCAACAGCTTTCATCATTCTTGATCAATGCCATGGCGTGGCGCGTGATAACGTTCTAGGCATTTTCGAAGGAGTGCGTCCTCTTCTCAAGGATGTGCAACGGTGTGCTAAATATGATGTTACTACTACTACTACTACTACTACTACTACTTACTACTACTACTAGTACTACTACTACTACTACTGCTACTACTACTACTGCTACTGCTACTACTACTACTACTACTACTACTACTACTACTACTAATACTGCTACTGCTAATATTACTACTACTACTACTACTACTACTACTATATGACTAGTATACTACTACTACTACTACTACTACTTACTACTACTACTACTACTAATACTGCTACTGCTAATATTACTACTACTACTATACTACTACTACTACTACTACTACTAATACTGCTACTGCTAATATTACTACTGCTACTACTACTACTACTACTGCTACTGCTACTACTACTACTACTACTACTACTAATACTGCTACTGCTAATATTACTACTACTACTACTACTACTACTACTACTACTGCTAATAGTACTACTGCTACTACTACTACTACTATACTACTGCTGCTAATACTACTACTGCTAATACTTCTTCTACTACTCGAATATATCATTATTATTATTACTACTACTACTACTACTACTACTACTACTACTACTACTATAACAGATTTGAGTTTAAATGGCATCGGATATGAATTACATAGAACCTGTACCAAAATTGCAGTTTTTTGTGACGGTTGAGCAATTATCGACCCTCTAAATCAGTTCTACATGTCCGATCGCGGTGAATTATATATCAAAACATGCGGGAGACTTGAGAGAAAAAGTCATGAAGTTTGAACGTAAAATTCCGATCGTCTAGATGCACGTCGAAAAAACGGACAGGGGGGGGGGGGGGCAAAATGCCCCCCCCCCCCCCCCCAGTGGGATTAGGGTTAACTTCGTTGTAATGCACTGATAATAATAATAATAATAATATATAATATTTATACTGATGTTTCTAAGCGCAGAACGGAAATAATACAACGAGATATGGTGTGCGCCCTGGCAAAATACCAATACCAATACTACGAAAAATAAACAATTAAATGACAACATAATATAAAACTAAGACATAAAACATGTGCTTGGCAAAAATGTATACGGTTGGTTGACCAGGTGAGTTTTAAGAAGTGATTGAAAATATGTCTACTGTGGTGGTATCTTGAATATGATGGTGGAGCTTGTTCCAAAGGGTTGGGGCTATCGTGGAGAAGGCACGGTCTCCTAATCTAGTGTAAAATAGTTAATAATTAATATTGTTTCTTATATAACGCTAAAAGCATGTATCATGTCTCATAGGTCTTTACGCTATTATTACCCAGGTAATAGGAAACAATGCAAACCAGCACACACGATGTGCACCATCTCCACTTACTGGGGAGCATTCATTCTAAGTGCTCATGTTCTCAATAAGATCATTCACATTTCGGCTTTCACTCTCCTATCGGTCCCCTATTCATACACCTGGATATAGAGCAGCCATAGTGGATACATTGTCTTGCTGAAGACAAACGCCATGAACGCAGTAGACAGGGTTCGAACTCGGGATATCAGATTGGAAAGCGCGCGCTTTACCAATATTGCCCACGGGGCGTCGATCTGTTATTGATACCCATTTAATCAGGGGGCGATGATCCATTCATCCATCCCCCTGTTGAATGGGTATTGACGTAAGTATCGACGCCCATGATATTGCCACACCCACTTACTACTTCCATACTATGTTGTATATTCTTGTACATATTCTTTCTCACACTTGCATGCATTATTAGCCTTTTATCTCTAATCCACAAGTTCACATTACACTTTCGTTGACTTTTACCCACTATCTAGTATAGTTACTACCAATTGTTGCACATGAACCCCCTTCACGTTTCATCCCAGTTTGATTTGTCAAACTCTAAGACTCTCATCCACTTAAGTTTGTTTCCATTGTTTCGTTTATCCGCCTCCCACCGCCCTGTCCACAATAGTGTGTGTGTGTGTATGTGCGTGAGTGGTGTGCGTGTCGTGTCGGTGTGTGTGTGTGTGTGTGTGTGGTGTGATGTGTGTGTGTGTGTGTGCATGTTAGATACTAACCAAAAAACAGACTTGTAGTTATTTGCAACTGGTTGACACAAAAGATAAAATAATTTGCATTATATATAATGTGCTCACACTGTCTGACAATCTACATCTTTCATTCACTTTGTTATTAAAAAATAAGGAGTACAGGGGGAGCAACCTCTTACCATGCAGTGATGTTGCATGGGACGCACCCCCCGCCCCCCCTCTCTAATAATTTGCCATAAAAATACAAAACATCACAGGAATAGATTGGGGGTATGACAGGGTGAAGGGTGGGGGATATCTCTCCTTTGCATACTAGCATACTTCTAAAGTGATACATACAAATAATCTACCCCACATACCCTCCCCAAATGTGCCTATATAGACATGCATGTAGGGTGTATGCCTGTTTTGTGTTTCTATAATGGTTTCATTCATGTGGGAGGTTCATGCTTTCTTGAATTCTAGTATAGTTCCAAGGTATGGAACACACTGGCACATTTTTTCGAGTGAAAAGTTGCAAAAGCTCCTACTGTGGGAGGGGCCGATAGTGTTGATACCCTCCCACCCCCCCCCCCCCCCCCCCCCCTCTGCTCCCTCCCACCACCCCACCCGCACTTTTCAAAATAGTTCATGGCCACTGCAAGAATGTATACAGGGGGGAACATTTCTGTAGAAAAAAAATATATGAGGTGTGCCCCCATTTAGTCTGATCACACTATTCCATTGTCTCCATGAAAAAATGAATACTCAATATGGCGGATGTTGCCTACTATATGATAGAGGGAGAGTGAGTAAATTATAGAAGAAATGTTGAAAGAGAACAATGGAATTTCAGAATATGCGTACGTGGAGTTGCTTTTATTGCCAGCTGTAGCTTTCACGTTCACGCCCGAGGCCGGCCGCGCGCGCACTGGCCACGCGATCACGGCGGCTAAACCTCGCCGAGAGACAGGGCAGGCGCAACGAGTCGATGTACCGCGACTGTTGTGCTGATCCGATGTGTATCATGTAGCGGGTGCGTATATCAACGGCCGGACCATCATTCCTCTGACAAATTTACGGTAGGCCATCAGTTTTCGGTGATAAAATATGAAATCAATATTCCCTTTTTTCACGAGGTAAACAGTTTTCGTTTTCTTTCAAACTTTCACAAATCCTTCAATTGTATTGACATAGGATTGAAGTCTCAAATGTCTCTTTTGGCAGAATTTTACACTTTACCTGCATCTCTTTAAAGGGACAGGTCCACTTTTACAAAAACATCTGAACAGCTTTCAGTTGACGGATAGGGATCAATGTAACACGCAAAAAAAAAATCAGAGCGAACAGCCCTCTAATTTGGATTCTACGAATGAAAAACGAATGCGTCCCTCCATTTAAACTATATATCGGTCAATAAAGGAGTTCAACTGATTTAGCATAATATTACAACAATATCGTACTAATTCTCGTAAAGGTATTGTGAAGCCGACATTTTCTAACGTATGTCACGGAAAAAGATCTCAAAAAGAAAGAATATATAATTACATGTAGTCAGTTTAAGCGATGTTTGGGTATTTTGCTTGGTAAACGCTCACACATTAGTACTTATGCACGAGTCACGTAGCTAGCGCGGGTCACGTAGGGGTCATGCATACCGATCTGGCACTCCGTGAAATCTATGTACGAACTTACTCACCGGCCGAAAATACTTATGTACCTAATTAACCGACGTCCCTCAGTTTATTCAGTTTTAGGTCTATAACTCCACGAAAAAGAGATTTCAAGCCCTAATTCTTTCAGGCATGCTATTAAATGACATTTCCTTTCATATAAGACAATAACCTTGCAACTTTTGAATTTTGGCTTGCAAAAGTGGATCTCTCCCTTTAATTGTAAGTCTGATCATATGTAATAATGTTCTAAATGCACAAATCTCAATGGTTGAAAAGCATAATTTGTCTAACAACCGATTGTATTTCTTTCTGCAAGGGGCCCTTATCACCCTCTTATCACCTATGGTCACCAGTAATATTGCGTCTTGGATCATCCTGGATATTATATACTACTGCTGATCGGTTATAATATGACTGGAATTTTAAGCGACATTTGTCCTGACACCATTTATAAGGAGAACTAGAGGAATTGATCGGATAACGAAAAGAAACACTAAGAATATCTCCGGAAGCGCATGACGACCATCAATGGGCAAGTGAAAATTATATAGTGAAACGGTTTAACAGGTTACTGGTACTGTTTGTCTTGATAAGAATACAGGCCAATGCCTGTGGCCACTTTGTTGCTGAGGCATAAAAACGATACATGTAGGTCAACTGAATTTGTAAATTTCTCCATCATGTCTTCATCATACACTTTAACTTAAACTATGACAGTATTGTTACCCAAATTAAATATTTGAATTACCATATTAGATAAAGTAAACATTATACAGTTGTTAACTGGTGGTGGAGGGATCATCACGGAATGTTCCATCCGAGGGATTTTAAATGCTATTGAGGGAAGGGTAAATAAGTCCCGAGACGTAGTCGAGGGACTTATTTTCTTCACGAAATAGCATTTAAAATCCCGAGGATTGGAACATTCCATGATTTTCCCGACAACAAAGTTAACTGTTATATCATCTGACTATGATCTGTGACCATCATCTAAAAAATCCGTTTCGTGACTTTCACTCATTCACACACACACAAATCATCACACAACACACAGCACATAGCCAATGCACAATACAGTCGATTTTCGTACGGAATTTGCCTTTCTCCGCATAATATCTCAACATGTTCCGATCACTGCATTTCTATATCGGAAATATGCGTTGATTGTTTCCTTCGAGTATATTAATCATGTAATTATCTCATCAAGTTGTACTGGAAATCACTGATTTCCGTTAGAATTCTGTGGCTTCGAGAATAATAATTATTGTACGCTACGCGTTCGGTACATGCGCGGTATATATATAGCGGCTACGGTACTACACCGTATACGTACCGGTGTATGGGTACATAGTTGTAATGTTGATGGAATTGCCAGAGAGTTATGACACCCGGTGGTCATAACACTCTGGCCATGGGTCATAACAAAATTAACACCCCTGTCATGAACCGTGATTAGCCAATCAGCGACGCGTATTTTACTAAGTCAGATGCTATAAAGTTATGTTTCATAAAGAGAATATAATTATTGTACAGGTAAACAAAATAGGTAGCGAATTACAAAAATACTAAGTTTGCTAATATGACGAATAAGCATTGACTGTACATGTACTCACCCACCACCGTCTGGTTTTGTTTGCTGTCTCTTATTAGAAGCTTTACATTTCTAAAGGAAGGAATAACAATAAATTTATTGTAGTAACCAATAGTAAATTAAACAAAAGAGAGAGACAAAAATAGAGTTGGAAAATTAAAGTACCATAGTACAATAGTTTTGATTATTAACTAAAATTGAAAATGTTGTGTGACTGAACTTTGACCAGATAATGTAATGAGATCTACTACTCTAAAAAAAAAAAAATAATAATAAAATAAAAGCAGAAATGAACCAAGCTTAATTTCAATCTTGCAGATTGTACAATACTATGACTGTATGAGAATATTTGTTTAACCAACTGTTAAAATCAACCTTTTTCACTTCTCTGTAACCCCAAGACCAAAAATATAATCCTATCATAATGTGTGTTTAGAAATTGATACAATCATCACAAATTCTTCTGTAATATACGATACCAAACAAGGTTAATTTGAAAATGATCCTTACCTGTTCTGTATTGTAGATACCGTAAACCATGGTGACTTTGGCCGCCGGGGTGACTTTGGCCACTTTTTGAGATTGATGTATTTTCATCAAGCCTCAATTTTAAGAACAAATTTCTTATTGATTCAAATATATTCTTATAGGGTAATGTATAGAATCAGAGATAAGTTTTAAAGAGTGAGACTTGATCAAAATACACCCTTCTCAAAAAGTGGCCAAAGTCACCCCGGCGGCAAAAGTCACCCTGGTTTACGGTAATAAATGTGGCAGGTAGTATTTCTGAATTTTGCTTAACTTAAAAGATGCCCATAAATTGCTGTAATGAATTGATATAGAGTAAATGCATTCACTACCAGGCTTTCTTCTTCTTCTTCCGTATAGTGACCACAAACAACTAGCCGATTGTGTCCCTTTAATTTGGTTGTGATGTGCAGGATGTGATACTAGTCAACCGGGTTAACACCCTACTCTTTCAGTAAAGTAGACTAGGTTGCATTAGATGTGACCGTCTCATACACAGGACCTCCATTTATCGTCCTATCCTAGGGACAAAGTATTTACCCCTAATCCTATCCTGCATAAGAACGGGGATAACACACGAAAGTTAGCTCAAGTTTATGGCGTAATATGGTGTGATTTGATTATTCGTCCAAGTCAAACACATTCCCAACTGAGCTAACTAGCCCTTTTTTTCAATGTGCAATGCATCAACAACTGAAAAAGAAATGACAATACTTTGTATGTCATTAAAAAGTCAAGTGTTATGTAATGAAAGCTATATGTAATAATGGTAATATAAAACATTGCAATTTGATATTTTAGAACTGATATTCATATTTATGAAAGAAGTAAATACTAAATGCCACGATAGGCAAATCATGTTAGTTACAATGTACGCTACTATGTTAAGTACCATTCCCTTACGTTAATTGAAGTGGAGCATGTTGTATTCAGCTGACCATCCTTGGATTCACATGCCGTTATCTTCACTTCTTCGCCTTCTTTATGGCTGTCCGATGCCTTCCTTCCCCACAGTTTGATCTCAATTTCATCTCGTGGGTTATCCAGACACTGCAACTTGACTACTTTCAGCTTATAGTATTTTGTGGATTTCATGTTACCCACCTATTAAAATGAAAATACAAATAACAGCAACATAAGACAAAGACTGAACAATCCGTCTTTATTGAGGGTTGTTCCACATAGACTATGTCTTGTTCCATTAATTAAAGGACAACACATGCGAGTTGGATGGGATGGTGGTGGATAGTATGACGTCATAATATTAAAGGACAACCCATGCGAGTTGGATTTTGCTGACTACATAAGACAGTGCTCCACACTAACGTTGTTTATAGTGGCCCTTTGAAAAAGAAGAAAAAACAATTGTTTGTAAGTATCCAGCAAACATTTTTTCTGTGAACGATTTGAATGAAACAGGATAGCGATCAACAGAAAAACATCATTGATGTTTATCCTTCAAGAGCCTCTGTGGCAGACCAACAATACTACATTTTGCAAACATCACCACAAAAATTACCTTTTCAAGCATCAAGACATTGGAAGACTAGATGGATCTAGTCTTCCAGTCAAAAATGATGCCTCCGCCATTGCGTGATTTATATATCAAGCCCAAATTAACATGCACTGAATTAATTTGTCAACTCAATTTTGATAGTAATCTGTCTACCAGATCTGATGTATCACAATTATGAGCTATTTTTTGCATATATATGAGCAGTTCATTAGCACCCCAAGATACAAATAGGTACCAAGTTTGATGGTTATTTGTCAACTGGTTCTTGAGATATTTCAATTACAAGCTATTCTTGCATGAGTAGTCCCGTGACCTTGACCTTTGACTCCATGACCTAAAAATCTGATGGCTACAATGGCTTCCTGAGATACATTCAGGTACCAAGTTTGATTGAAATCTGACATATAGTTCTGGAGATTTTGCAATAAGCTCATTTAGCACATATATTGAGCCATGTGACCTTTGACCTTTTGACCTCCAAATCTAATTAGTTCATTGGCACCCCGAGATACATACATGAATCAAGTTTGGTGTGAATCCGTCAATCAGTTCTTGAGATAACGCGATCATGAGCTATTATTGCATATATAATGACCCCTGTGACCTTTGACCCCAAAATCTAATCAGTTAATTGGCACCCCAAGATACATACATGAACCAAGTTTGGTGAGAATTTGTAAATCAGTTCTTGAGATCACGAGAATGGGAAATACGTAGGGACGGACAACCCGAAAACATAATGCCTCCGGCTACTTCGTTGTGGAGGCATAAATATACAGTTTAAGTCTTTAACACCATCTCCAAAATAGATTCTAAAATAGACTCTTTGATACAGTTTAATCCACGTCAATATAAATTTAAGTGCTGTGCTGAAACAAGGTGATTTTAATGCAACTTTGTAAGAGGATAATTATCTATGACACATAAATTCAGGAATCAAAGAAATGAGCCTTAAGGCCCTATCTCACTGGCCTGGAGACTAGTTTGCGATCTGTTGGCAACTTGAGTCTCCGCAACGTCTCCTGGAGACTAGCCAAGTCTCCGGAGAGTCGCGGGGAAATTAAACATGTTCAATTTTTTTTAAAGACTTTTTCCGGTCTCCAGTAGGTGTCCGAGACCTACTGGAGACCAAGGCGACCGAGAGGAAATGTTGCGGCGACGTCGCTGCGACACTGCTTGACCCACTTTAGAGACCACGTGACCGAGGTGTTTATCATCTTGTTGTAGATCTAGGTATATATAGACAGGCAAAAGTCGCGTTGACGTCTCCGGAACCTTGTGGATACCCATGGCGACCTATCGGAGACGTAGACGTCGCCTTGGTGAGAGTGCAAACCATTTCCGGGTCTCCCGAGTCGCCGCGACTATCGCGCCTGATCAGTTGCGGCGACGTCTCCGCCAGTGAGATAGTACCTTTAGAGTTTAAGACTAAAAACAGAACTGTTTTTCATGCATCATTTGAATTGTGTATATCACTGTGTACCTTGGACTTTCACCTATTGAATACATTGTGGATCATGGAAAGAAGAAACACTTCCTTTAAATGGGAAAGAAACAAAAAAAAAAGTGCATAATTCCTGTTACTTTGAGTCATACATATGGTCTTGGGTATCACTAATACTGGAAATAATTAATGTTTTGAAATCACAATGTTTTGACTGCACACTGAAAGCGGGTTACGTAACCACTGACAGAGCAGCAGATTCAACAACAGCGGTTACATAATCCACTTTTATTAGTGCACGCTCAAATGAAGGTTCATACAATACCGTTGGAAAACATGGCAGCCTCCAAGGCTCAATTAAAACAGTTGATACTGGTTTCAAAATCATTGACTATTTCCATTATTAAAGGGGCTTAGTAACATTGTCCAAATCCTCAAAATAAAATTTTAATTCTAGCGGTTCCCTTATACCTTGTTGTATTCGTATTAACAATAAAATCACGGGACAGGTTTTGGTTTTTCAAATTTCCCTTTCGTTACAAAGATATGTATGATTGAAGTATTCAGATAAGAAAAACTCCGGGCGAGTTTTTCTTCCGTGTACAAAGTGAGTGCAGTGAGTTACTAAATATATCACTTTGCATTTTCGCTCATTACTTGGCCATACACAATGTCCATTTGACTTGAAATTTTCACACAATACCCTGTGGACATATGCGATAACAATATACATTGCATCAACCATTCATCACTTTTTGCACATGTCAACAAAGTTACTAGATCCCTTTAATGATACTCAAGAGGATATTTATACGACTTGAAGTGACAGAAATGATGTACTTATCAGTAACAGCAAGGGAAAATTCCAGCATTTCTTTCCCCTTTTATAAAGAACCAGGGGAATGCCTAGGTCACAAATGCACCGGGTGCCACACAACTAAGATTTCAGGAAGTTGGGATATCGTACGATGTCTGCAGTATCTTTGTGTAGCAGTCACATATTCGCTAGGGTACGTGAAATGGGAGTACGAGCAAAAGTAAATTGCAGGGCTCACAGGCACACAATCTAAGCGCACAAGCTAGCGCCTTACGGGGCTCGTACGGACATCGCAAGATACTCTTACGATCACTTTGAAATCTTCTGGCTACCGAACGGTTTGAGTGGCCAAAAAATAAATATCAATATCGTAAGATATTTACACAAACGCTACGGTGTACATGATGGGCCCGTGCACAGTGCCCTTGTGGTGCCTGGGCAATGCTGCTACAATGTGTCTACAGGTTAAACCCTAATCCTATTGGGGGGGGGGGGGGCATTTTGGCATGCATCTAGACCGATTGGAATTTCACGTTCAAACTTCATGACTTTTTTGTCTCAAGTCTTCAAGACTTCAAGTCTCCAGCATGTAGAACTGATTTTAGAGGTCGATAATTGCTCAACCGTCACAAAAAAATGCAGTTTTTGTACAGGTTTCTATGTAATTCATATATCCGTTGCCATGTAAACTCCAAATCTGTTATAATTGTTACAGTTAATTATAATATGGATTATTGCTTTGTTATTAGTTTAATTCATACACTTCAGAGATAAATTCTTCTAAAACAAATAAATAAATGAATAAAATAAAAACAATCAAATACATAAGAATGAAAACAATGTGGGTAAATCTGGGAATACTTTGCATAATTTATGCAAATTAGTGATATTTTGTATCACCATAAAAAAAACATGGATATGATGAATTACATCATTTGAAATTTTTTTTACAGAAAACCTGAAGAAATCCTATAATTTTTCTTGATTTTATATGAAAATCCCAATTTTCCCCCAAATTTGTCAAAAATTTGCATATTCAAAATTTTAATTAATTATAAAAAAAAAATAATGGTCCAATTTTTTTTTCTTCAAAATCTTATTCTACTTGACTTGTTTTACGTATACATGTGCCAATTTTCAAGTCAATCGGTCCATTCGTTGCTGAGATTTGAGGGGGGGGGGGGGCCAAAATCCCCCCCCCCCCCCCCACCACCACCCAATGGACTCAAGTCCCCAAAATAACCCAATGGGATCATTAGGGTTAAGGCCAGTAACAATCGTATGATGCATCAGAAATGTTTAACTCTGTGTTATAACCTTCCACAATGTCGTATGGTGAGGGGAAATGCAACGGTGACCGGAGGATAGCAGTGGTACCCGTGCAGCCGCCTTTAGATTCCCCAAAAAAGGTGGCATCGTAAAGGCACCTTATCCCAAATCACCTCGGAATAGAAGTTCTAGATTGATGGCGCAATATGAATGCTTGTCTATTATTCAATATTATTAACATTTGTGACCTAGGCAGAAGCGATCTTAGGTTTAGTTTTGGTGTCATGGTAATATGAAACTTCTCACCTTCACGAGTCGTCCTTTGACGGACACCCTTCGTCCAGGAGGGGTTCCGTTCTTTGCTTCGGCTATGGATACCACATCAGGATTGATGTACTGTTTGAAGACCTTCTTGTCATAATCAATGTCAGGAATGGACTGTATCTCAACCTAATTTTAGGCAGATATGACAATAAAAAGATGCACATTGACAGTAAAGTTATAATGATGGTTTCAGTATAATAATAATAATCAAAGTAATATATTTAATGATTCTGCTGCAAATCTTATCTGTATATATGGAAAGACAAAAGAGAACACAGGTTAAAGTGGTGGTTCATTTAAAAAAAATATATATATTCTGCTTGTGTCACTGGAACAGGATAGTTATTTTTCGCAAAAATATTACTATTTACGGTTTTGAAATATTGATACTATTTAATAAGTAATTATTGTGTAATTATAGACACTCAGGCTTTTTACCAAAAAAATAATAACTTAACACTTGTAATTGCGAGTGTTTCGGAACAAATCAATAAATTTGATTCTACCAGAATGGGGGTAAATAGGATAGGGGAGGTTTTTGGTACAGGTTAAAAATGTTATATCGTCGGGTGAGAAAGAGAAGGGCCTGGTAAGTGATTTTCTTTTAGTGACGTTTCAGATATTGAGTTACGTATACCATGATATTGTAGCTAACAATGTCCTCTACCTTGCACAGAGTTTTCAAATGATAATTTGTTTTAATTACTGAGATATAGACTAATTATCAAAGGGCATTAACTGCTTTCAGTGATTTCGTTGAGAATGAAAAGGGCAGCCCAATCAGTGCCCGAGCACATGTGCAAGGCAGGCGCGGCTCGCATGTTTACTCAATATACAAAACCTGTTTGAACCGGTCCGGTGCGCACAGCGACTTAGCGCCCTTATCACTTTTATGAAAAACTGTACAAGTGTGTGATAAGAAGTAGCATCATAGAAAGGATAGGAACTGGTGGGCATTAATTAATAAAATTGGATAAATCGCTTTAGAAAAAATTATTTCTTCGGTTTTGTATTATGCATCTTTTATTTGACAATGTCTATTTCATGAGATATTGCACAGTTACTCCTTGAAAACTCACGCCCTTCTCATTTTTAGCAAAATGTGGCATAACATGCGCAATGCTTGAAAAGCGCGCTAAAATTTTAACCCAGCTCTAAAGTACAAAATTGAGCATATTGTGTTTGAGTATTGAGTAGATTTAATAAAACTCTTGATCCACATTGTCTTTTGAACAAGTATCAACAAATAATTAACATACAAAGCTGAAAATTATTACATTTGGTATAAGCGGTGTATATAGGACTATAAAGCGGCCTTCTCTTTCTCAACCTACGATATGTATTGTTAATACTAATTGTCATCAAAGAAAATATTACGGTTCAGATGAGGCTTTACAAGTACCTGGGATTTCGGACGTACAGATATAGTTTTTTTTTCCTCATTCACTGAAATGTTCTTCAGAAGCGCTGTGTCCTTGCATTTCAGGCTTGAAAGAGCCCCTCTTGTGTCTACGTCATCACCCATATACATATCAAAGACTCCGACATGGCCTTCAATGCACACTGCTCCTCTGTAATACGTATCTCCTCTGTTGTTTCTCTTTTCTAGTTTTTCTGCTACTATTATTTTCTTTCCTTCTGTTCAAAATAAATTTGAGAAACAAGGTTAAAAAGTAAAAAATGTTCTAATACAAACCCTTGTCTGATACAAACAACAATGTATTAAATTAAAGGAAAAGGAAACACTGACATTTTCACTTACCGTTAATACTGATATGTGAATAATTCTTGTCACTTATAGTCGAATATTTACCATTAAAAAACTAACAGAAATAATTCAATGATGCTTGAAAGGTAGAAAAACATATGAACGTCTAAGTTACAGGGCTGTTTTCATTCA
Source organism: Echinarachnius parma (assembly GCA_037951105.1). NCBI lineage: Eukaryota > Metazoa > Echinodermata > Echinoidea > Clypeasteroida > Echinarachniidae > Echinarachnius > Echinarachnius parma. The sequence goes on from JBAMJV010006625.1 coordinate 18,488, forward strand.
ATAAGCAGCTATTAACACAAGATGGCTCCCTCTAGACACAAGTTTAAACCCTTTTAAAATCAAAATATGTGAATGTGATGTGTGATAAAAATTATCATTTAGTAGAGAGATCATCAAAAACAATTTAAAGAACATTTTGGTATATTTTTTAGAAATGTGTAGGATTTATGAATATTTCCTTTGGAATAAAATTGGTCCCCATCATTTAGTCCAATCAGATATATCTGTAGATATTACAGCCGTTTCTGAACCTATTTTGATCAAACAATGCTGATTCTGTCAATAACATTTTTCCACGGCCACGACCTTGGGGACCCAGGCCTCGGACTCGGAGGTCACGGACTCTATGACTCGGGCCAATGTTTAATCACTTGATTGGGTGATAGATCAATTGCCTTTGGTAAAGAAAAGGAATAAATGAAGAAAAGATGGTCTGGACTCGGATTGGAGGACTCGAATACAACACTGGTTTTTTCCAATTTTACACTTACCTCAAAAAAAAATGTTTCTTGAAGCGCCCTCTATACCAAAACTGAATAACCCCTTTATTATAACAAGGCGATAGCCGTAATGTGTCTCGCCACTTGCGTGCATTCATGCCAAAGAAGTTTGGTCACAAACAGATGCAGGGTTGGAAAGTTATCAACCATTATAGAGTCATACAGGTAAACTTTCTCATTTGACCTTTGACCCCAGAATATCATGGAGGACAATATAGGGCATCTACCAATCAAGTTTGGTTACAAAAAGATGCAGGGTTGAAAAGTTATCAACCCTAATAGACTCTTACCCCAAAACTTTCACATTTGACCTCATTTGACCTTTGACTCCAGAATATCATAGAGGCGAATATAAGGCATCTACCAATCAAGTTTGGTTACAAACAGATGCAGGGTTGGAACTTGGAAAGTTATTCAAATTTGTGTAAGGTCACGGACGGACGGATGGAGGACAGACGCAATTTGGATCCCTTAGTCTCCCTCCACCTCGGTGGGCTCGACAAAAATGACTTTGTCTTAGAAGGCTCCATACAGACAGTATAAAAAGAATGGAGTTCAATGTCTAGCTGTCAACTGGATTAAATACGACTTTAATAGTTTATTGCAAAAATACCTGGTTTTACACTACCTGCAGGTCACAACCTCTTTCAAACACATGATATTCACTTAAATAATTACATTTGGTACAGACACATATGGATGGTATAGGTTTTCCCGTTCATTTCAAAGGGATCTAGTAATATTGTCCAAATCCTCAAAATCCAATTCGAATTCTAGCGGTTCCCTCATAACTTGTTGTATTGGTATTAACAGCATGGGATAGGTTTAGGGTTTAGTTTAAAAGATATTTAAGGTCGAAGTGTTCAGATGTTAAACTATCCACTGGCCAGATAGTCGTAACCGTGTACAAAGTCAGTAGACATATCGGATTATAACAATATTCATTGTAATACGTGTGGTTTGCGGTTTCACCATGTGAGAGGGGAGGATTGGTGAGTCCTGAAAAGGACTATGGTAGTCCTAGAAAGGACTGTTGGTAATCCTAGAAAGGACTGTTGGTGTAGTCCTGAAAATGACTGTTGGTGTAGTCCTGAAAAGGACTGTTGGGATAGTCCTGAAAAGGACTGTTCGTATTCTTTCTAGGAGAGTCCTAAAAGGGACTGTTGGTAGTCCTAGAAAGGACTGTTGGGATAGTCCTGGAAAGGACTGTTGGTATTGCGAGGAGAGGGTGGATGGTAGGAGGGGCTCGATGTTTCGAATAGGTTGACTATCCGTCGAGCCCCTCCTACTATCCACCCTCTCCTCGCAATATCAACAGTCCTTTCCAGGACTATCCCAACAGTCCTTTCAAGGACTACCAACAGTCCTTTCTAGGACTACCAACATTCCCTTTTAGGACTCTCCTAGAAAGAATACCAAGTCCTTTTCAGGACTATCCCAACAGTCCTTTCTAGGACTACCAACAGTTCTTGTTTAGGACTCTCCTAGAAAGAATACCAACAGTCCTTTTCAGGACTACACCAACAGTCCTTTTCAGGACTACACCAACAGTCCTTTCTAGGACTACCAACAGTCCTTTCTAGGACTACCATAGTCCTTTTCAGGACTCACCAATCCTCCCCTCACATGGTGCAACCGCAAACCACACGTATTATATACACCACCATGGAAACTGATACTTACAAGCAACATTTAATATTCATTGTATCAACCATTCATCACTTTCACATCTCAACAAAGTTACTAGATCCAGTTAACACTTTTTTCATTCAATTTATAAATTTTCACTTCAATTTTGTCCCCAGAAGCCAAGAATGTGCCAATGCCAACTTCAATTTTGTCTATTGTCGACCAATTTCACAAAAATTTCATTCAATTTAGTCGTTAGCCACGCATTTTCGTCGATTACAAGTCAAATTCGTAGGTCACAGTTGCTGAACACATCTGTGACTGAAAAATTTGAAATGTACTGGAGGATAATGTGTGACAAATTACTAAATTGAATGGACTTTTTGTGAAATTGATCGACAATAGATGAAATTGAAGTTGGCATTGGCACATTCTCGAGACAAAATTAAAGTAAAAATTGATAAAATTGAATGAAAAAAGTGTTAAAATATACGGGAAAACCTATATTAAAAACTGTGTTGATTTGAATAGCATCAAAAATGTGCTGTCAATGCTCTTGTGATGTACATGTACATCAACAAATCAATGAGCACACAATATGACATGGAACTAAATTACCATTCCTCATAAAAGGTCACTAATAAGAAATTAATTTGCATCATTGTTTTGACCTTTGTGCATTTTCAGAAATTCCAGAATGTGTTTGACATGGTCTAAAAATATGTTTTGCAAATTTCAGTTCAATGTTTGTTATAAGCTCTCATACAATATATTCAATTATTACACATACAGGCTAGTTTTCCGATTCAATAAATCATGTATTTTTTTTTTCCGTCTCGGGTTTGTCAGTCATAGCGTTCATTATTGTTATGATATTACCATCGTCACGTGTATTATGTAGCTCTACAAATGTGTATCGCGAGTGCAATATCAGACGATATTACTACTCCTCCATAGACATACACGTTATCAGATGATATTTCTACTCCTCCATAGACCTGCACGTTGAGCTGAATAATAAATATCATATCCAGCGCGGAAGTGCGCAAATTCATACGCGCGTTTATTAATGACGCAAGAATGGCTTCGCGCGTATCTAATTGTGACGTATGAATACGTGTACGCACCTCTGCTACAGTCCGCGCAAATGGCCCTTCATGGGTTGAAAATGTATAATCAGTAATTTGAGATTCAATGCATTGGTTTTCTTCACTGAACAAGACTGAGTAATATGAATGTTTTTGTTTTTAAATGTTTTGCTCTGGATAGTATGTATAATAATAATAATATTGACTGGCTTGTTCTTTCGTGATATATCAGAAATATTGCATTCGCTAGGATCATATTGCACTCGTCTTCGACTCGTGCAATATGATCCTAGCGAATGCAATATTTCTGATATACCACTCAAGGCCAGTCGATATTATATAATTATTCTCACCTGAATGTCGTTGATGTTCACCCGATGGTCCTAGAATTTGAATAAAGATATCAGTGTTTATTTTCTCATACAAGACGTGTATTCCAAAATACATTAATATCACCTAGTTAATTTGAGGAGGGCAAACATTCAAATAACAAAAAATGTCATCCTTATGTTAAATCCGCCATTCATTTTTAGTATAAATTGACCCGTTTCCTATCCTATGCATCCTATTAATGTTATATAAAACTAAATCAGATCTGAAATTGAAATGAAATACATTTAAAGGGATGTATTGGTATAGAGGGCACTTCACAAAATATTTTTTGTGAGATAATGAAAAACTTGAGTGTCAAATTTGAAAGAACATACAATTTTAATGACAGAATAAACTTTATTTGATCAATATCGGTTCAAAAACGGCTGAAATATCCATAAACATAACTTTATTCAAAAAATTCTTCACCAGGGGATATTTTGACTATTTAGAAAAAAAAATTATAATGGTTCAAAGAGACTATTTTGAAAACAATTTGAATAGGTTTTTAAAAAGTTGTTGATGATATCTCTATTGAATCATTATTTTAACAAACATTAAATGCACGATTTTGTATGAAAAATGGCTAAAACCAATGACTTTTTCAGAGAGCCCCCTCTTGAGTTGTAACGGCTCTTTTTGAATGATAACAGGGGTTTTACTTAGTCGTTCGTAATTGTGTATACTTTTCGAGCATGGTGAAGTTATAACTATTATTTTGTACCGTAATGGTGCAGGTTTTGGTTACTAAAGTTAAGTTTGACCAATACTCAACTATCCCTTTAAAGAACCCTGTCTTTACAAGTTTAAAGTGGTATTTTATGTGAGAAGCACAGGACCTTATGCAATCTCACACCATAAATTAATCATTTAAAGCATTCTCCCATTAAGGGGAGGGCCAAAGTCGTAAAAAGTGACTTTAGGTTGCCAGATCTCCACAACAAGTTTAAACCGATTTTAATTGCAAGTATTTGTAATGAGACAACATAATTCAGAGGTCTACCTCAAACAAATTGTTGAGAACACCTCCAAATCCAAGATGGCGTCCAAAAAAGCAGCCGTTTTGCATTGTTATAGATAATTGGCGAGATTTCCGAAACGACACCTCATATCAACATTATTCTGCAGTCATATTAAAGGCAATAACATTTCCTATAATCTGATACCAAACACCGTGGAGTTCAGGATAAGTAACACGGTCATTTTTAGCCCCAAACTCAAAATTTAGGCATTTTTTCCCCAAAATATGAAATTATTGATTTACATAATTACGCATAATTCAATTATTGTATTAGCAGTTGAATTAATACTTTTCAAAAAACTGTCCAATTATATCAACTATACTCTCTGAAAATTTCAAGTATGTACCGTATCTGAACAAAAAGTTATAGTTCTTGGAAGTCAGCATTGATATCGACAAAACGGGTAGTTTTGCATGAATTCTTATGCTATACAGGGTGTCTCAAAAATGTGTAATCTTAATTATAGGATTTGTATTTCAAAATGATTGCGTCAATCTCGGGACACCTTCAATTCCATTTATGAACAAATAAAAACAAACACCATTTCTTGTTATATGATGAATATTCCACCATCATTATAGTCCGTCTATAGATGTCGTGTCCCCTCGTGTCGTGTCTGTCTTGTATTTGTTTTACTGCATTTATCATAAATCAAGCGCTAAAAATGAACTTAATTCCACTCCACATGGAGCATTCCAGTCAGCTGCATACTGACGTGCATGCATGCATGCATATTGCGAATTGGAATCATATTGGGTGTCCATGATGTGTTTAAAACATTGTCAAGATCATGTTCATTATCTTGAATAAGTGTCTTACTGAAGTACACAATATGCGGGACATACTGTAATATGTGCAGAGCGTATCTAGATTCGAACACCATCTTGATCGCAAGGTATGCACCCTTCATACCCTTCATATCTTATTACATGTAACTGGAGACCATACAGGTCTATACAAATTATCTGACTCAGTATTAAAACAAAACAAACTCAATTGCTAAACTAATATGTACAACACCGAAAAGCCTCAGCAAGCCGAATGTTAGTTTTTTGTGCACTACACTGTACTCGTGTAACCATGGTAACAACAGCCGATTATGGACAAAAATATACCAAATCAACCAATATTCATTTTAAAAACTTAAAAATAGCAGGTGAAGGGTGTTATTTCACATGTGATTTGCTTTCCTCCATGTTCACGCGAAAATTAGTGTGTATAATGCGGCTTGTACTAGCCAGATATATGATTTATTGTATTTCTATTGTTGTTGTTACTATGGTTACAAATGTACACGGTGGTACAAAAAGTTATTCTACGATAAACATAATAGCCTATTCAAAGTCTTCATCGAACCCTTAAAAAGTCTAGCTAACTGTGGTGTTCCAAATAATAATCATGTCATAAACATAATTATCCAGATATGGTCGATCCAACTGTAAAGGACGAGCGCCTCCCATTCAAATATTGCACTAAATAGTGCACTTTGCATGATGGATTTATTATTGCAGTGACATTTCCGATACTCTATTTTCGTGTATTGCAAACCAATGGCGGCATATTTATGACATAAAAGAAGAAAACTGAATTTTTTTCTAAAAAAGGGATAAACAATATGTCATTATTTAAGAGCATTTCTTAAATTAAGTCCGTAAACAAGAATTACATTTTATTGGGGCACCCTGTATAGTGTTCAAAATCGTACAAATTTGCTGTATTTGTCGATATCAAATGCTGACTTCCAGTTATTATAACTTTTTGTTCAGATATAGTAAACACTTGAAATTTTCACAGCGTATTCCTGATATAACTGGACAGTTTTCCGAAAAGTATTAATTCAACACCCAGTGCAATTATTGATATATATGCTGAATTATGTAAATCAATAATTTCATATTTTGGGGGAAAAAGGCCTAAAATTTGAGTTTGGTGCTAAAAATGAACGTGTTACATATCCTGAAACCCATTGTGTTTGGTATCAGATTATAGGAAATGTTATTGTCTTTAATATGACTGCAAAATCATGCTTATTTCAGGTGTTGTTTGGGAAATCTCGCCAATTGTCTATAGTAAGTCATAACAGCTGCTTCTTTGGACGCCATCTTGGATTTGGAGGTGTTCGCAACAAATTGTTTGAGGTAGACCTCTGAATTAATTTGTCTCATTAAAAATGCTTAGCATTACGTTTCACCCAAGTTAGAAAATAACCGCTTCTCAGGCCTGAGGAGAGGTTGAGAGATTCGTGCCTCTAGTAGAATTGTATCACCGTTTACACCGTTCTTATCGGTTTACTGCGTGTAACCGGAGGAGATTATCTCTATAATACCACTAGGTCTCGGGGGGCAGTTAACAGGGCATGGAATGTTGACGAAAGCTATTAAAATGGTTGAGTTGATTTCCACCGTGTTGGAGATCACGGCTAACTTAGTGAAACGTAATGGCAATTCAACAAATATATTCAGAAATGTCTTACCAGCTTGCTCCTTCTTGTTTGCATTCTTTGCTGTGATATTTAAAGAAATGTATACAACATTGTATCATATTAACACATCAAGACCTCATGTGAGGTTATGAGCATGATGGGGGAAGGGAGGAAGAGAGGGGAGGTAACGGGTAGGTAGAGTACAACAGATAGGAACTCAGAATGGTATAATACTGGCGTACTCCACTCATACCTGTAGAAATTACCACTGCTGAGGAAAAAGAAGAAGAAGAAGAAGAATAATATCATCAAAGTCAAATGTTTACAATAAAAACAAAGTACAAAAAAGAATACATAATGTATGCAAGCACAACAAATACAATTAAAAACAATTGTCAAGGACCTGAAAAATATTTTGTGTGTTTAAGCAAAAAAATAAATAACCTTAAACTGTATATCAGAAGAAGAAGCAGAAGCAGAAGCAGAAGAAGAAGAAGAAGAAGAAGAAGAAGAAGCAGAAGCAGAAGCAGAAGAAGAAGAAGAAGAAGAAGAAGAAGCAGAAGCAGAAGAAGAAGCAGAAGCAGAAGCAGCAGAAGCAGAAGCAGAAGAAGAAGAAGAAGAAGAAGAAGAAGATGATGACGGAGGAGGAGGAGGAGGAGGAGGAGGAGGAGGAGGAGGAGGAGAAGGAGAAGGAGAAGGAGAAGAAGAAGAAGAAGCAGAAGCAGAAGCAGAAGAAGAAGAAGAAGAAGCAGAAGCAGAAGCAGAAGAAGAAGAAGAAGAAGAAGAAGAAGAAGAAGAAGAAGCAGAAGCAGAAGAAGAAGAAGAAGAAGAAGAAGCAGAAGCAGAAGCAGAAGAATAAGAATAAGAGAATAAGACGACGACGGAGAAGGAGAAGGAGAAGGAGAAGGAGGAGGAGGAGGAGGAGGAGGAGGAGGAGGAGAAGGAGAAGGAGAAGGAGAAGGAGAAGGAGAAGAAGAAGAAGAAGAAGAAGAAGAAGAAGAAGAAGAAGAAGAAGAAGAAGAAGTAGATTGGATTGGAAATAATTCTAACGACACCGCAACACTACCATCATTATCAAAAGTTTAAGACCACCCTTCCAAAATGCAATAAATAAAAAACACAACAAAGTTAAACATATTTATTTTTCAGACATACTTTTATTTTTAACGCATAACCTTTGTATCACACTTGAACTGCTGGGCTAATACCATTACCAGCAAAAAAATACATGGGGGCGGCGGGTCGAATTCGCCCCCGAAATTCCCAAATTCGCCCCCGGAACAAAAAATTCGCCCCCAAATTTTATTTTTTATTTTTTTGGATTTTCGAGATTTTTTGTGGGATTTTTCTGTTTGGATTGTTATCAAATGTTTATAAATGATCACTTACAGCATTATAGCTTATTATTAGCCCCTGAAATTCGAAAAAGAGCCTGGAAATTTGTAGCCCCCGAAAATCGTAAAAGTAGCCCCCGAAAATCGTAAAAGTAGCCCCCGAAAATGGAGCCCCCAAAAATGGAGCCCCTGAAATAAAAATATTAATTTTATCGCTGACCATTACTCTTTTGCTACTGACCACTGTAGTCAACATGTTATGTAATCATTCAATAAGACAAAAGAATGCAGTCCAAATGATTGTAATACCCACAAATTCCCAGGTGGTCTTAAACTTTTGCTAATGATGGTAGTGTGTCATATAGTGTCATACAGGTAAGCTTATACCCCAAATAGAGTAAAGCTTTTTCTCAAGTAAGGCATTAATGCCCAAATAACAATTTTTCAAACTACACAAAGTATTTACTAAGCTGGACCACGAGGGGTCAAAACAATTTACCTATTCCCGCACTGTTATTTAAATGTGTAAACACCCACCAGGATTTCTCACTGCTCTTTACGAAAAAATGAGATGTGTTTTTTTAGCGTGCATGAGGATTGGTTCTCCCATACACGGGACCGATGGTTTAAAGTCTGAAGAAGAAGAAGAAGAAGAAAAAGAAGAAGAAGAAAAAGAAAGAAGAAGGAGGAGAAAGAGGTGAAGGATAAGGAGGAAGATTGTACACTACATTAAGGGTAAGAAAACACGATCATCACATCATCTAGAAATTATACTATTACTTCATGTTTTGTCCAGTGCACCAGATTCATTACACCTTACATTTTAAATTCAAATTTCAAATGAAAGCCCTATCAAACATTTGTTTTTTCATCCTACATGCAATACTGTGTTTCCCACACGACTCGTTGTTTTTAACTGTTATAGAACTAATAGAGGTGTCGATTTTGGGAGTATTTCCCTCCCGGGACTCGCGATAATTTTTCAGGCGAGTCACGGGTACCCGAAATTTACCCATTTGTTGATTTCGCTATCGACATGTCACGCCGCTGGGAAAACATGTTCATTCAAGTGACAAAAATGCAGCGCAGTGGTTGTTTTGGGGCTATGCATTGAGCGCGTGTAAATGAATATGTGGAATGTGCCTCGTAATGTGGTGTTCAATGCACATGCAGTGTAGGTACGCGATAGGTATACATGTACATAAGTGAAGAGATCGATAGACAAATATGAAGTTTCAAACAAGGGTTTAATTACATTGCATCTCATGAGTTATGAACTAAATGATAACTAGCATATTATTACAGAGTGCATGAACACAAAAAGGACAGAAAAGAAAATGGGAGTGGGCAGATAACTTGGGCGTTCAAAACGCGGACTTTTGCTCTTTTTTTTCGGGATATCGAGTATCGATTTTTGCGCCCGGGACTCGACATTTTTCAGCGGGACCCGGGTACCCGTGACTCGTCAACAGCACTAAGAACTAATCATGAAACTCTATCACATTAATTTTGAGTAATAATAACAGTGAGAAAAACAAAAACAAGAACATTTTGTACCATTTATGAATCAATTAGTAATTAATTCATTCACATAAAGAAAATAAATCAAAAATCATACAGTTAGAATCTCCCGCATTGGGTGAATGAATGACACAGACTCTGAATTTCGAAATTCACAAAACAGTTTTTAAAATTCTTACCAGTTGTTTCTTTCTTCGTTGGCATCATTTCTGTAATTCATATATGGAAAACAAAGATGGAACTCATTAAATTCAGTCACATTCCATAACAATGACAGCCAAATTGTAAATTTTGTTTGAAACAAACTGTCAAGTTACAGTAAGTCTTTTAGCTTTAATTTGATACCAAATACATACATCACACTTTAAAAATCTGTGTTAATATTAAAGGGATAGTTGAGTATTGATCAAACTATAGTAACCAAAACCGGTACCATTACTGTACAAATTATTAGTTATAACTTCACCATGCTCGAAAAGTATACACAATTACAAACGACTAAGTAAAACCCCTGTTATCATTCAAAAAGAGCTGTTACAACTCAAGAGGGCGCTATTAAAAAAAATAATTGGTTTTAGGCTTTTAGCCTTTTTTCATACAAAATTGTGCATTTAATGTTTGTTAAAATAATGATTCAATAGAGATATCATCAACGACTTTTTAAAAACCTATTCTGATTTTTTTCAAAGTAGCAGTCTTCGAGCATTTTTTGAAATGTTTCTAAAAAGTCTAAATATCGCCCGGTGATAGCCAGTGAAAAACATTTTGAATAAAAATATATTTATGGATATTTCAGCCGTTTCTGAACCGATTTTTATCAAATAAAGTTTATTCTGTCATTAAAATTGTATGTTCTTCCGAATTCGATAGTCAGTTTTTCATTATCTCACAAAAAAATATAGGGGGGGGGGGGCACTTTGGGAAATACCAATACTCAACACTACCTTTAATTGCCCTGTATCAAGAACTGTTCAACAGAATAATATAACATCAAACTTGGTAGTTGTATAGTCTGGAAGAGCTTACACAAACATACATTAATTAGTTGGAGAACTCATATTTTTTAGACTGACATGGCACATATTTTTACTTATTTCCTTTGTTACAAAGTACATATCAGCAAGAGTGATCTTCAGTCGAAAGGCACCTTATTGCCTCAACTCATGTGAAAAATTTGTATCAAGCAAAAGTTTAATGGAAACAAAACACTGAAATTTGCATGTAATATACTGATATGATAAGTGTAAAGTTCCTGTCACTTCTAGTCGTATATTCCTCTTAATAATCAATGTCTTTAAACCATCTGTTTCGACTTACCACTGGAAGCTGCCATGTTTTAAAACGGTACCGCATGAAACGTCAGACATTATGAGCGCATCTGAGCATGCACTAACAAAAGCAGGTCATGTAACCACTGTTGTTGAATCTGCTGCTATGTTAGTGGTAACATAACCCGCTTTTGTTAGTGCAAGATCAAGCTATTTTGGGTAAATAATGAGCCCTGTGACCTTTGACCTCAACATCTATCTAGTTTATTTGCTCCTCAAGATTATAATGAGCTGTGTTCTACAGGTATTCTACAGCTATTGCGATTACAAGCTATTTCGCATGAGCCCCGTTTCCTTCAACCTCGTGACTCCAAAATCTAATCAGATCCTCCTTACCTCAGTATTTACACCTATACCAAATTTGAAATGATACCTCCAACGGTTCTCAAAAAATTGGAAGAACTAGATGGATCTGCAACTGCACGCAGTCGAAAATGATGCCTACGCCATTGCGCAATTTTTATATCACGCCCAAATTTGATTTACAAGTTCTCCAAGTCACTCAGTGAAAACATAATGCCTCCGGGTACTTCATTGCTGCGGCATAAAAATGATAAAGGGACAGACAAATTAAAGAACACCAAAACATTTAATGCCTCTAGCCATTTCATCGACAGTCCTGAGCATAAAAGATGAAGTGATATCTCGACAATATTTTGGTAGTGAGTTTAAGTTCTGAACTATACCTTTCTTAATATGATCTGCCGCGACCTTTGAGAGTCCAACATCTTTCAATCTTAGAGCAGTATTGAGTTTTTTCCACATAGATGCCGTATCTGAAGACTTTACGGACCAACTCAAAAGCATTTGCCAAGTTCCACTGCCAACCTCTTTCTCATTTTGTTGTTCATAGTTGCTGCTTCTCACATCTATGTCAAGTTTGGCTGCAAGAGACGAGTGCTTCTTATTAGTATCCACTTCCTCTGCAATTTTATGAAGTTTCGTCTTGGTCCCTGCCATTTTATCCTAAAAACAAAATATTTTTGAAACAGACGCTTTGTTTCACAATAAGTAATTTAGTAAATGCAATTTTACTGTTGAATGAAATAAGCATAAAGTGGATCTAATAAGTGATTTAACAATGAAGACATGAGCCAAAACTGCCAACGGGTTGATGATCTGATATGTACAGTTGTACACTGTGTGAGGTGTGATTCCATGGTAATATGACCAAGTAATGAACTAAATGGAAAGTGTCATTTGACAGCCTGGGGAAAAAAATAGAATTCATTTTTTAGGGCTACTTATCTAGCTTGCCTGCATAAAAATAACACTTTAAAATTGCTGTTTCTAGATGCACATTTACAGGGGTTCTGTTATGGTTTTGGAGGGCTCTTTGTGGCATTTTGGGGGCAAATTTGATAATTCATTGCACTATCTTTTTATACAGTTGAAAGTTTAGACTTTCAACTATTCAATATGAAAGAGAAATGTTGGTAAAACAAATCCAGTTCCATGCTATACAAATACAAGGAGGTGTGTGAGACACAAAATATGATGTATTTGGGTAATGAAAAAGTGTGACTATGAAGAAAACTGAAGAAAACAAAAAATGTGTACAAAACACATGGGGAGGTAGTCCACAAACTTTTTAAAGTGCATTGCCAATTCAAATGCTTGAAACTTTCAGAGACTATTCATCCTATGATAGATTCATTCATTGTCTTAGTATCGTATAGTGCAAACAATAAATTGGATTATAAACTGTCCGATCGAATCACGAATGACATCACTGGACAATTATCCAGGGCTCTCACACCAGGCTGGGCTGGTGTGACAGGGATAAGTGTCCATCCAGGGATATTGGCAGTGACGCCATTAGAACAGCTTAAAGCTCCACAGACAAGAAAACTACTTCAAAATTGTATTTTACTGTATCTAAGGTAGATTTTCATGAAGATTACTAATAAAAACATGTTTTCCTTGTGGAAAAATCTGGTAAAATAAACAAAATTCACATTAGGAACCCCCGTCCAGGCGAAGAAAAATGACGTCATCTTTGTGACGTCACATGACAATCTCAGTATAGCTTGGTACTAGACGTACACACTGAGTGCAATACTCACGTTGACAGAGAGATATTATTTCGATTTTTTTATTTTTTATTTGCAAACATTTGTTTAAGTTTATATCATGGAGGATCCACACTCAGTCAGATGTGTTGCTGTGCACATCCTTCTACACTACAGTGCATTTCTTAGGCATTTTCAGTTAAGCCTCAATTTCCAGTTAAATACGAGTTTTACTAGCAAGTCAAAGGCTCTGAATGTAAACCATGCACGTGAACTTTGGACTCCGTGTTGTGGTGCTCAAAGACTCCTCATGCACTCAAGGTCCTATGTCATAGACAGGCTGCAGTAAATAAGTTTGAGAGACTGGCCAAATTCATTAACACATTTTTAGCTAAAATCTCACCAATTAATCAGACTTAAAGGGATAGTTGAGTTTTGGTAGAGAGGGCGCTAGATTACTTTTTGTTGTTGTGAGGTATTGAAAAACTGAGTGTAAAATTTGAAAGAGCATAATATTTAAATAATAAAATCATCTTTGTTTGATCAAAATCGATTCAGAGACGGCTGAAATATCCATAATATAACAATTTGTATTTTTGTAATAAACCTGGGGCCCCAGGTTTATTACAGAATTTTGAACCAGCCATTAAAAATTCAAAAAAATGCTTCCTCATTTCAAAAAGTTACAAAATAGGTATTTAAATAGTTGTTGGTTATTTCTCTATCTAATCACTAGTTCAACAAAGCATCACATGCACAATATTTTATTCAAAATGGTTGAAACTGATGTGTTTAGAGAGCGCCCTCTTACGTTTTAACGGCTCTTTTTGAATGATAACATGATCTTTACTACGTCATTTGTAATTTTGTGTTCCTTTCTAGTTATAACTATTAGTTTGTAATGTAATGATGCAGGTTTTGGTTACTAAAATTCAGTTTCACCAAAACTGTACTCTCCTTACCAGAACTCAACTATCCCTTTAAAGGGGTAGTTTAGTTTTGGTAAGGCTGAACTTTAGTAGCCAAAACCTGCACAGTAACATTATAAACTAATAGTTATAACTCCACCATGCTCGAAAGGTATACAAAATTACAAACGACCAAGTAAAACGCCTGTTATCATTCAAAAAGAGCCATTAAAACTAAGCCTGAGTCATGTCGGATATATTCGGAACCGGGTCCCGATAAACTTTTACTGGTCGGGAACCGGTATCCCGATAAATTTTTACCGTCGAAACTCGGACGGGTAAAATCACGCAATCGTGCAAGCATCGGCAAAAATGCACTGTTTGGGGCTTATATTGCTCTTTTTATATGCAAATAACATAACAAATACTGAGGCTTTTATGAATTTACATATCAATCTTTACGGGAAAATAGTTACAGACTATCCAGAATTAACTCAGTTTTGCAAGAAAAGTATTTTTCCGAAGTAAATTGGACATAATCGATCGTTGGTTCAGCATTACGCCACACGTTTCACAGAAACTTAGCCCGCCAGTCGGGGGGAAACATCACATGTACGATCGTTGCCCTCTGCTTACTTACCTCTGTCAACTTACATGATCCCATGGCATTTGAAAGCAAAACAGAATACAAAATCACCCCCAAAACAATGAAAAAACTGTGCTGAATTATCTATAAATTTCCATGGAACATTCGTGACTAATCGTGAGGTTAACTGAAACCGGACGGCTAATATCGAAGGTTGTAGCTAGCTAGCAGCAAGTTTTCGAGTCGTTGTTTCATGCATATCGCTTGTATACTTTGCGTGCAGGTTACGGGTCTTTTTTCTTACGCGAGATCCTTCCGCGACGGAGCTATGTTAATTCATCCGCCATACGTTATACATGTAGCCGTTTTTTTATTGATATTTTGCGTAATTGTTTTAATTGTTTTGGGGCTCATTTTTGTTTCTGTTCAGCTATCAAACGCCATGAAATCCTGTAAGTAGAATATCAAAACATTTTAAAATGTTGCAAATGACCAGAATACGTATTTTGAGCCACTTTTGGAATGCACTGGCTCATGAGCTGGATCATACGAAGATCCATCAGACAACTCCCCTGGAGTATCGGACTAACTTTGTGTGCACATCCGCCAACAATATCGTTCAAATGACTAGCAATTTTGCGCTTCCTGTTCAATTTCTGACTGTCAAACGAAGTAACGAACCAAGAATTTCTCGAAAATAACCACTCTTTAAAGTAAATGATATCAATTGCCCCGTTTTTACTTGAATTCCGCTACATTAAGTGATAATCTTAATTTATTTTTTCAACATATATTATTTTTTTTTTTTTTTTAGGGGCACCGTTACCGATATAACGAAACCGGGTCCTGATTGAAATGGTCGGTAACCGGTGTGATCGACCGAACCGACTCAGCCTTAATTAAAACACAAGAGGGCGCTTTTTTAAAAGGCATTGGTTTCAACCATTTTCAACCAAAATTATGCATATGATGTTTTGTTGATATAATGATTAAATAGCGAGATCATCAACAACCATTTAAAAAACGCTTTTTAAAATTTTTGAAAAAGTGCAAGCATTTTTTTTATTTTTTCAAAAAATCATCTAATTATTTGGGCCCCAAATAATTATAAGATCAGATATATTTATTGATATTTCAGCCGTTTCTGGGTCGATTTTGACCTTTAACATGATGGGAGGTTAGAATTGAATATAATGTCAAACTTACATGAGCCTTCCAATGTAAAAAGCACTTTAAATTCCAGTTTTTGAATTTCTGATCTAAAGGGGCTATCCCACTGAGAGGCGAACGTTTGCGAACGTTAGCGAACTTTGCAAATTTTGGATTCGCCAACTTTTCTGACGAATGTTAGCGAATGTTAGCGAAAATCAGGGTTTGCCTCTGCCACCCTGATTTTTGCCAACATTTGTCAGAAAAGTTGGCGAATCCTAAATTCGCAAAAGTTCGTAAGCATTCGCCGCTCAATGGGTCGATTGCATATAGGAACCATATGGTCATGTACTCGCTAGCATTGGCGAACGTTAGCGACACCGTCTTAAAACCGTTTGCGAAAAAATAAATTCGCAAAGAAATTTTGAACATGTCCAAAATTTCTTTGCGACAAGAAAAACTGTTTGCGACAATTAAAACCGATTGCGAATTTTCTTGCAACCGTTTGCGACCGTTAACGAACCTTTTGCAACCTTTAAACGAATCCTGGCGAAATCCCAAATTTGCTATATTCGCAAACGTTCGCAAACGTTCGCCGCTCAGTGGGATACCCCCTTTAGACTTGAAGAGTCAATCAACTTTTTGGCAGTACTGGGGGGGCATTCTGAAAAGATAAGACATGTCCTAAGTCATGGATTTTGTCCTAAGTTACGAGTCGCAACGATATTTGTATTCTGAAAACAGGACTTAGGACATGTCCTAACTTAGGACATCCTAAAGTTACGACACGTATGCAAATGAGCTAAAAAGTTAAAGGGGACCACCAGGCAAAGGACAACACATTATTATTTGTTTTGGTGCCGTTTTGTGATATCAAATAGATACCCAACATTTTGCAAAGGGTTGTGTAATTCATAAACAAAGCAATTAATTTCCACCACTTACGGAACCACGGCTATCTCCTGGTTCCACACGGGCCAAGCATTTGCGAGTGCGCCAATGCAATTCACGCGTACGTCAATAGAATCCCGGATGATTCGTTCGCTCATGCACAGAGCGCCGCTGGCTCTGCTCCCATAATAGTCTGCGCATTCAGACCGCATGACCGCTTGGCTGAGAATGGTGATGTGTTTTCCAATTATTTTTTTTTTCTGAAAACATATTTTTGTGAACTTATTGAAGGAATGGAATACTAAGGATGTTACCTTTCTATACTAAGATTATTATTTTGGGGTGGTTGTACCCTTTAAGACACGTATGCAAATGAGCTAAAAAGTTACGACACGTATGCAAATGAGCTAATTTGTATTCTGAAAGCCACAACTTATGATAAAACTTAAGTCTGCCTCCGAGGTGTCCTAACTCGGTCTTAACTATGCACTCGCACGATTTACGATAGTAATTATGACATGAACAAGACATTAGCAAACTGCAATGAGCGTCTGAAAGTGTAACCAAATAAGAACATGCATTTATTGCGAGTAGTTGCGCGTGATAACAAAGATTGAGCGCGTTGACTGAAAAAGTACGCTTGAAAGTTATCTTTCATGCGCTCTCGGCCTCTTCGATCTTTGCCACTCAACCAAAAGACTGCAAAATGTTCATACTTGTTTTATGTTATTGATAGGCTAGGCCTTCACGGAAACAAAACAAAATTAATTGTTTACTGTACAAGAGAGAGATATTATTTGGTTTACATTTGTAAATTACATTAATTACATTCATTATTTAAAAGCGATATAAAATAATTGGTTAGTGTAAGTAGGCCTACTGTGTCGGCCAATTACGACAGCCAAATAAGTTTATGAGATCAATAGTGTAGTTTGAGTGTCTCCAACAAGTATTATTTGATTTGTTCAGTGTCATTCAACAGTGACAGTGTATATTATTTTGAACGCTGGATATCATTATGTTAGTGTATTTGTTATGCATTGGTAAACTGAACAATTCAGACATTAAAGGAGGGGCGCAATCCCGGCTTTGATTCAGCTTTATAGCTTTGAATATGTGCCTTTATTGATATACCACATTCTTTTTTTTTTTTTAATCCTTAAGTTGGGCAAGAAAGGAAAATTTCATGCACATTTTTGGCTCTTTTTCGCGTCGGCGTTCCATACTCCTAAAAAAGTAATTTTAGCGGAGCGATGAGCTCATGAGTCATGACGTCACCTGCAGGCAATAACACGGAAGAGCGAGAATTGTTTACAACGTGGTTCAATGCAAACACTTTGACTTGCTAGTTATACAAACTCGTATTTGCTTGAAAATTGAGGATTAATTAACTGAAATTGCCTCAGGAATGAATTTTAGCAAGATGCAGCAACACATCTAAGGAAAGTATAAGCCTGCACCGTTTTCCATAAGGATCCACGTATGAGGCGGATTTAGAACTCAAAGGTTAAATTAACGAGGGCCGACTGGGAAGGACCTAGCGAGTGTGTGCAGGTCTGCCAGAGTTTCGGGGGGCCGCGCGGCAAGACAGGTTATGCTCTCGCGTGCTAGCTGCCGCGCCAACTACCTATGTATTACAAGTTCTGAAAAGTAACGAAAATGCAAGATTATTACGATCGCACCTATTCTAGACTATTTCTTAATTTACTTACATGTTTGCATGGCTTTTCAAACAAATACAAGAACGATAACCTTAGATGGACAAATCTATCACTTTCGTGGCCTCTTTGACAATGTTTATTGTTTTTTTCCTCTGTCGGCATAGATGTCGGCATTCTAATGCCGACAGAGAAAAAAACAATAAATGAACTGAACTTAGCGCTCTTTTGTAGTTTTGTTGTTAATTTGCAAACTGCATAGACTACGTGTATGATATCGATGCCCAGAAATTGATTGACTATGTTCAACCTCCCGCACGCTCGCCAACGACTTGAGTTTTGGATTTGTTTATTTCGGGGAAAAGTAATATTTTGCTCAAAACTGAGGTAATTCTGAATGTTCTGTAAATATATTTCCGTAAATATTGTTAAATACATAGATCCATCAAAGCAATGATGCTTGTCATTTTATTGCCGCATAAAAAGATGAATTTGAGTGCGAAACACCGCATTTTTGTACACCATGTTTTGAGACGTGATCGGATAAAGCCGCCACTTATTATGGTTAGGCTAGGCCTGGGCTAGCCGCAGCGCTCGTGCGTGCTGATGGCCGGAAGACCTGTCTGCGAGGGGGCTGGGTATACGATTGCTATAATCATATCGGAGACTTCCTCGAAGCGATTTTAGAGTGAGTATGCACCTTTTTTGGCAATTATATTTGTTGTATTTGTGGAGACAAATAATGAAATAAGAATTATAATAATGGTGTCTGCAATTATGGGGAAATTGTCATGAATTTGCTCAGCCACGCTCAACAAATCTGTTCGGTTGCACCTCTATCACTTCCATTCCATTTTGGCTGCCGACGCACAATTTGGAATTTTATCTTCAGGAACTATCAATTCAAAACTCGATTCTGACTCTGATCCAGATCTTTCGTCTAATTCACGCTCACTGTTAGAATCAGATGAATCTGGGTGTGGATCCTCCATAATTATAAACTCAAACAAATGTATGTAGATATTGAAAAAAATCGAAATAATATCTCTCTGTCAATGTGATTAGATGCGCTCAGCGTGTACGTCTATGACAATTTACTGTCTTTCGTTAGTATTCATGCCTAATTTGTGATACTATTCAGGTATATTATGATTTATTTCTCTAATTATTGTATATAATATATTAAGGTTTCTTTATACCTCGTGAGTTCATTAATGTTATTTCCATGTTTGTAAATATTGTTGCAAATGACACTGCAATTCAGCTTGTAGCTGTGAATGTGACATTTTGTTGAATAAAATACCATTATTATTAATTAGAGTATCGGGGATCCTGTGATTGCCTGCAGATGACGTCACAACTATGACGTCATTTTTCTTCGCCCGAACTCAATTTTTGGGGGGGGCACTTTCAAAGTAAATTTTCAGGTCCTCATATAATTTATAAATAATTTTCCAAGTGCAAAACAGTTGTTTTATTTGAAATCTACATGTAAGTGGCTTTCTGAAGGGCTAAAATGCCATTTTCAGCTGATTTTCTTGACACCATACCTTAAAGTTAATTTTAATAAAATAAAACAAAATCAATGGGGAAATCAACCCTATGAGTACGAGAGGAAATACATAAATAAACAAATAAATATATAATAAATCCAATTGTAGGCCTACCAAGTATACTGATACTGCCAGGGACGTAGGAATCCTGAGTCGATCGACTGCATGACCCGACAAAATTGGTTTGAAATTAAATGTAATTTATAAAGACGAATACAATTAATTTTCATTATAAACAAAGCTCATAAAGCTATCAGTTTAGGTCTTCGTTATTTTGTTAACTCATCAAAATACTGCGACTTCCTTGTACAAAACTACAAAAAATGCACAATGTTTATGAGATTGATTTGCAAATGCAATCACGCACGTGCATGCATCCGGGTCTCTCATCTCACGATGTGTGGTTCATTGATATGCATTTATGCAGGATTTGGTTATAAAACAAAGTTTGTCATTGGTTGCGCGTTATGATATGCGCGTTTCTTGTACGCTCATTAATATGCATGATATGGACTTAAGACGGTCTTAAGTCTGCTTTCAGAATACAAATAGTTACGTGTCATAGCGCCGTCTTATCTTTTCAAGTTACGACACGTAACTCCCTAGGATTTTCAGAATGCCCCCCCTGCACTCTATCCACAAGTTTAGAACATGTTTACTAGTTTGTCTGCCAGCCATTATTATCAAAAGGTTGAAAGGATTAAGAGATTTGTGTCTGAATGACCTGACAATGGTGAATCACTTTCCTAGTCAGACAATAGCTTTGTTACATTCCAGTCACAAAAGGTCAAAGCAAAGAATGCAAAGGTCTGCAGGGCAGAGCAATGTGACTGCTCTCTCTGAAACCAGCATTGTCTGATCTAAATAGAAAGTTTAAAAGGCACAAAGCATGGGCGTCGATCTGTCATTGATACCCATTCATCAGGGGGGGATGATCTATTTATTCATCCCCCCCTGATGAATAGGTATTACATAAGTATCGACGCCCATGGCACAAAGTCAGAGGCATCCTGCCTTGGGCAACAATAATAGTTAACTGTTAAGATTATAAGAAGCACACTGTCACTGATGTAAATTTGTGTGAAAAGACTTGTTTGAGTCTATAAAGAAAGGGAATCCTCAATCCCCCATATAAAATATGGACAATGAGGGCAGCTTTGAATTTGGTCTCTTTGCATGGTAAAGGAGTAAGGGGTTAATGCAGCATGTATGCAGTTAGCCAGTTAACCCCTTGTGTAGGGGTGGTCCTCATGCGCCGTCATGATCTCGATGGGTACGTACACACACGAGCGCTCTATTATAAATAACTTTTTTAGGAGTATGGAATCCTGATGCGAAAAAAAGCCAAATAGTTGCATGAAATTTACCTTTTTTGCCCAACTTAAAGATTTCTTTGAAAAAATAGTGTGGTATATCAATATAGGCACATATTCAAAGCTATAAACCTGAATTAAAGCCGGGATTTCACTATACCGTTAAAATCCTACGTTTTTGTTTGTTTTTGAGCCTCCATACACATGGAGGCACACATACACACTCAAAAACAAACATACACACATACGTTTGGATAATAGTCAATAATTCACTTTATATCATACTGCATGATACTGATACTGTGATAGTATTACTCGACATCACACCGACACGGTAACTGTAATCAACGCCGTGCGTTACTTGTTCATTTGGGGGGATTTTGTATATATGATCAGTGACACTCATGGATTTTGAGTGCGAGTATTGAGTGCAGTGGGAGTATGCGCTGTGCTCCGCACCGCGCCTGGTTAGGTTAACCGACACGGATGACATCAGTCCGACATAAACGTTTTTGTGTGTTATTTAAATCTATATAAGAAAATGAACTTGAAATAAATAAAAATTGAACTAAATAGTAAATCATACAGTATCAGTCAAAATAAACTAACCAGTTTACTGCAGTAATTTCCAGTAATCCCTAGTATTATGTGTACAAAATCAATAGGGATTACTGCACACAAACCGTTAGGGGGGTTAGTTTATTTTGACCAATACTAGTGTAATGCCGATGGCAATCCCAATCCCTTGCTTTTAACGTTTTAGTTTTATTAGACAATTACTTAAGTCAAGAGTTTTATTAATTAAGAGAAATAAGACTGGCTTTGCCTTTGCCTTTGGAAAGTTTTGGATTAATTAATTGATAGATTTGTCACTACTTTGAGTACTAATTTGGTTTGGTTTCACTAGTTTTACACTTGACACACACACAGAACACATACTGAGAGGCCTAGAGAGTGATTTTGACAGATTAAATTTGCCCTGGACACATGCCTGGGCCTGCTAGCTTGAGCCTGAGGCTTACCGACCGCCGACTGATCTGCATGCCATGCCATGCCATCCAGCATGCATCATGTGCATTATGCAGGCGCTAGGCGCAGCCACTGAGCCAGGGCCAGAGAGTACCGTACCGTCAACAGCCCATCAACACTCCCAACACTATCACCAATATCAAACGCCAACGCCACATCTTCGAAACACTATTTTCGGTTTGTTTTTCATTATTATAACTAGGCCTAGGTACTTACTATCTGTCTTGTGTGACCTACTGATTTTGCGCATTAAAAGTCAGGCCCGACATTCTATAAAATCACACAAAACTGCTGCAAAGTTTAATAACCGTTCGTACTCAGTCCGTTCGTGTTTGCCGCCATGCAACCAATGGGGAATTCCACTTAATCTCTATATTTAGACAATGACGTTATTACATGCAAATTAGCCGTCAACGAACGCAAACGTCGAGGGCAGCAGACACAAAAGATCAGAGCGCGTTGATCTCTATCAACCACTGGGAGGTCAGTGCTATCAAGGAGTTATGAGTTTAACTCATAACTCCTTGGTGCTATCAACGCGCTCTGCAAAAGATAAGGGGAGGGGAGTCGGAGCCGGCATGCATGTTAGAGGTAATTCGAGGCCGATTCGACAGTTGAATCGGCTCCGACTGAGTGAAACTGACTCTAGCCTGACTGAAAACCAGTCGGATTGGGTCGAGTCGGTTCTGTCGGCGCCGGGCTTATACTGACATGCGACATTAAGGATAACTACATTTTTCGTTTCACAATTTCGTTCCATTGAGTGATTGCATTATTCCAATGATAGTTTTGAGAAATGTCTTAAGTTTATTATTGGAATATGTGCACTAAACAGGGTAATGAACTTTGTCAC
This sequence comes from Echinarachnius parma, assembly GCA_037951105.1. NCBI lineage: Eukaryota > Metazoa > Echinodermata > Echinoidea > Clypeasteroida > Echinarachniidae > Echinarachnius > Echinarachnius parma. The sequence continues at coordinate 41,656 of JBAMJV010006625.1, forward strand.
CAATTTTGTTTTGATTGCAAGGTGTAAGCCTATACAAAATCGTTAACTTGTAGTTCTTTGGATATGACCATATCTTCCCAACAAAACTGCAGGCAATTTTATGAACTCCAACATGACTGACTACCACGCGCGAAAAATGGATATTATTTTCAGCTATGTAGAGTATTATACGGCGTCGTCGACGTTTTCAGCACTCGTCGCACCAGAAGAAGACAAACATCACTAAAATGGGTAACTCTTCAGGTAAACAGGTTTTAGACGTTTTTTCTAAGGTGTGAATCGATTCCAATCTATAGCAGGTATACGCTATATTCGATTCGCGCAAACATCATTTCTACGTCGAAAATCAATCCCGTCGAAAATTCACTTTCATATTAAAGGACAATGAAATCCAGACAAATTGTTGTATGCACTATAAAACGACTAAATAGGATTAATAGTCCTTGAAAATTTGAGTACAATCGGTCAAGAAATAAGAAAACTATGGCTCTTTGAACCCGAAGAGCCATTTATTTCTACAAGTGACTCAAAATGGCAACTCACTCCGGTACTCCCCATACATTTTGTACACAAAATTTCAATTTTGTGTTTACCCTTCGTTTGTTCAAAATAATGTTTTGTAAAATGCATTTATACATAACATAATGAGTTGGGGGAATGGAAAAGTGTGACTATGAAGAAAACTAAAAATGGGAACATATATTTTTGTGTACAAAACATAATATTGGGGAGTAGTCCACATAAAGTGCGTTGCCAATTTGAGTTCCCCATAGGAATAAATGGGTCATCTTCAAAGACTGTTTCATGCCGAATTACCTGCTCTCAACTTTCAGAGATCATATTCTCCTATAATTATGATCTCTTGAAGTCTATATGAGAGCAACTGTTTGCTTGGGTTTCATTGTCCTGATATAATTATATATATATATATGAGGTCGGAGTAGGTAATGAAAACTACCAACAACAACAAAAAAAGGTTGTTTCGTTGTGTTTCTGAAAAGATAATGTGTTTTTTGGTACAGTGATATAAATAGTGTAGCTTTTAGATATTTAGAACACTTTTATGGACAAATCCCAGGCCCGGATCCCAGGACGAAAAACCAATTGAAATTACCAATTGAAATTAGCCTACCAATTGAAACAGGCACATGACTGTACATCTATCTTTTACTTTCTTTGGCTCTTTTCTAAAGGCCACCCTGTAATCATTATGTGCTGGTGCGCTTCATAAAACTTGCTGATTATATTAGGCTTTCAAAGTTTTAAAGCATAATTACGGCATCTAGTATAGGGGTGTAAACTTTAAAAGGTGCGATATGCGACATTAACATGATTAAGGGTCACGGAAGTATCAATTTCAGAGGTTGATGGACACAGATGCATGGGCGTCGATCTGTAATTGATATCCATTCATCAGGGGGGGGGATGATATATTCATTCATCCCCCCTGATGAATAGGTATTACGTAAGTATCGACGCCCATGCACAGATGCATATAAGGCTCACTACAGAGGGCAGATGGAAGTGAGATGGGGTATAGAAAGCGTACACACTGGATCCTAGGACAAAAACAATCGATTTTAAATTTAGGGACTTAGTATACCATTGTACAAATCCTCAAAATCCAAAGTTGTATTCGCAGTAACAATAAAAGCATGGGACAGGTTTCAGTTTTTCAAATTTCCTTACGATTGAAGTGTTCCGAGATGTTATCCACTGGATCGTCAAAACCGTGTACAAAGTGAGTGCAATGTTGCCAATGAGTTAGTGAATATCACTTTGCATTTTATATCAGGGGGGGGGGGGGGGGGGGGTTGAACCCCAGTAATTTTTTGGTCAAAGGGGGGGGGGGGGGGGGGGGTTGAACCCCCAAACATCCTCCCTCTTGGGTACGCCTATGTTAGTTCATTTCGAATTCATTATTCATATCATCAATTATTATACAAATAGTGCATGGTTTGGAGTTGAATATACCAGAATAGACAACGATACATTTTTAATTTCTCGAGAGCGATTATATTGCATCGAGGCCGCAGGCCGAGTGCAATATAATCGCACGAGAGAAATTAAAAATGTAGAGGTGTCTATTGTGGAATATTTAACGACAAGAAGCATGTACTATTTGTTATATAATATGATTATTTTGAGGAACTGATATGGTTATCATGTTGATAAACCCAAATTGACCTTGCTCAAATTGTGAGTGTTCTCTCCAGCCATTGTCGGCCCTGCGTACTGTGTTAAGTGCCAGCGCGTATTAGAAATAATTGCGCGCTCTGCGCATTTTCCCCATTCAAGAACAAGCGCACAAGAGCACATTACGCACTCCAAGGCAATCCCCTGCGCAGCTCGTTTGGCTCTCTATGGTCAGTTTGTACATACTGAAAAGTTATAATACATATGTATTATAACTTTACCATTGATTATACCGGATTAAGCATCGGTAATCAACCAATGGGAATGCTCAATTTACCTTCATTATGACGTCATCATATTATATTGTATAATAATACTCGAATGACAATCGACGATTATTGAAAGTGCAAAAATTGCGCGCGCGCGCGCGAAACGTACAATATATATAGTACGTGCACACACAATGGTGAAATACTGAAATTAAACATGACTAGATAACGACGAATATTTTTCTTTTGAAATGGAGTTTTTAGAGAGCTTACGACGTCTTGAAGAGGACGTCGAAAATTACGAAGATTTCGAGGTACGTTTAGTTATGTAATCCATATGAATGTTGTTTTATTGTTGTGAAAAGGAACCTGTTAACCTTATTCTGTATTTGTTCTAAATTTAATTCCGGTTGTGTCGACATGTAAATTCTCCCTGTTTGATTTGACGCTACTGTTCAAGATGTGACATTGTGGTTAGGGACTTTTCGCTGATATCGGTTGGGGCACTGCGTTTGAGGAGAGCGAAATGTGTTGTTCGGTTGGGCTTGGGATATTTTGGAAAACACGCTGCGTTACCAAACTCGTATCGCAAACTCGCTACTACTGAGGAGAAAAAGTGCATAGTAACAAGCCAAATAAATACAATTTATAAGCTGCGCGCCTCACGGATGAAGACGGTCAATAACACATTTTTGTATGGAAATGACCTACTGTACGGTACTACGGGATGACGGGGTAGTTGTTTGTTGGTTTTGCATGACGGTGACTTATTGAATCTTGACAATTTCGGTTTTTGTCTTCTTTCAAAGTGGCTTAGCCTTAGTTTCAACAAGATTACAATAATCTCAATGAAACAAGCATTAAAATCATCCTCATGTTCTGAGGATTTAATGTATCAAATAATACAAAAAATTGTGATTTAAAAAAACAAACTTTTGTTTAGTTTGGACTGTCTTTTGACTTTTGTTTATTCACGTATAAAATTAGATCGACAAATCTATTGCTTTCATGGCCTTTTTGACATTATTATTGTCATGTTCACTGTCGGCATTCTAGCGATAGACGCTACCCATACACTTTGCCTTGAGCCAAGAACACCGTAACTCTGCAGTAAAAGTTAGTTAGGGAAAATTAGTTGACTTGCACATAAAAAAGGGGAGGCGAGTTCGCTCAGTCGGGAGAGCGTGCGGCTCCGACGCGAGAGGTACCCGGTTCGATCCCTACCATCGGATATCGGACAATGCGTTTTTCCATCACGCATAAAAATACGAGCTAACTCCCGTTGTGTGTTATCGCCCTCCCCGGCCGTGCTTCCTACGCAGGAAGAGGATTCGCGGAAAAAACACTCCGTCCCTCGGATAGGACGATAAATGGAGGTCCCGTGTATGAGACAGTCACACCTCATGTACGCTAAGAACCTAGTCAACTTCTCGAAAAGAGTAGGGTGTTAACCCGGTTGACTAGTACCCTGCAAATCACAACCAAAAAGAGTTGAAGTTTATAATAGATTAATGAAGAGAAGACCGGAAAGTCTACAGGAGAAATCCTTCTATTTCCGTATATTGATGATGATGATGATGAAAACAACATATTTTCGTACTTTGCGCGACATTTGTAGCCCTATCAATAGGGAGTTTGGTGACTTTTGGATTTGTTGAAGGAACCTCAACAAACTTAATATCATTGGAAAGCTTGTAAAGTGAGAAAAATAATGGTGCTTAAATCAACTTATTAACTTCAATATTAGTGGAGATATTCCAATTTTAGAGGTAGAAACTAGAATAGAAGGTACAAAGTTTGGTTCTGCCAGTTTCTGGCGATGGACGGTAACTATGCTCTGCGCGTGCCCCAGCGGTATAAATAGAAAACGCATGCCTCAACATGGCTAAAAATATCAAAATCAGTACATGGGCAATTTGTTTACATTGGATGATCGCAGCTTAGCGCTATGTGTAGAGAAATCAACACACTTTCATAAAATACTTCTTTTTCATGCCTTTTTCAGATTCCTTCCTCCAGTTTTAAACGATTTTTCGTCGAATTTTTGTGCCGAAAATCGATGCAAAAATGTCAGCAAAACAATCCTTCAAAAAAATCAATTTGCAAGGTGAAAATTCCAAAAAATTCCGGCGAATTTGGTGTCATTCGAAAGATCAGATTCTGCTCTACATGACAATGGCCTCAAATTCAACGTAGAGGGAGTTTACGAACCCCTACTCTGGCATGGAAGTTGGGAAAATGTATGCACTGTGGTAGCAAAATGAAGTTTTCAAGTGCAGTCGCTACCGCGACTACCGCGAAGTCTCCTAACTCACTGCGCATTCAGATTGTTTTTTCGGGTGTTAAAACATCGATTTAGGAACAACTAATGCTATTAGTGCTGTAACTGACCTTGATGATCGGATCGTTTGATCGGATCGGCAAAATTTTATCGATCTTCGAAATCGGATCGATGATCGGGATCGGATATAAAATTTAAAAAAAAAAAAAAAAAAAAAAAAAAAAAAAAAAAAAAAAAAAAAACGTTTTTTTTTTTTCTTTGGAAAATGATCCCCAAAAAACACAATTTGGGAATATAAATGAATACCAAAGCAACATATATCCATATTAATAAGCCCAAGGTAATCTTGTACGGGTATGCTTTCATTTCAAACTGATTACCTCTTCTTTTACAAAATTACTCACGCCGATTTTGAGCTTAGTCCCATGTAATTAATTTGGCGTAACCTTTCAGAAACACATGGGACTAGGCTCAAAATCGGCGCGAATAATTTTGTAAAAGGAGAGGTAATCAGTTTTAAATGAAAGCATACCCATACAAGATTACCTTGGGCTTATTAATATGGATATATGTTGCTTTGGTATTCATTTATATTCCCAAAATATGTTTTTTGGGATCATTTTCCAAAGAAAAAAAAACGGATTTTTTTTTTTTTTTTTTTTTTTTTGCCGATCCGATCTTCCGATTTTTTCTGCATGATCGGAAATCGGCAAAAACGGTCCGATCATGTATGATCGGATCGTGATCGGCATGCCGATCCGATGATCGGTTACAGCACTAAATGCTATATCCACACATACACTCATTGCCATTCACTTACGTGGTATGAACGTAAGGGAACCATGCACTACATCTTCCGAAATTATCTTAAGTTTACACAACCAAAGCATGAAAATTATGCTTCACATTCATACTCTAAGAAACATGTTGAATGCATTAACTCACCATTTTACTCCTGATGGCACTTTAAATTAATTTGGGAAAATATTGGCAAAAAGGTAGAAATTAGCCCATTTTCGTAGATACATCAACGTATCAAGCCTCTTTCTAGCATGCTTCCTGTGTTATAATGGCGACTCAGTATTTTTCTGGTCCGAGTCAGAGTGCGCTCTCTACGCCACAATTACGTACATGCGAGACAATGCATTGCCTGGCGATGTTAGTTACGTGACGCTGGTCTCTTCGAGTGTTGACCATTCAAGATCGGATGTTGATCTTCCATCAAGACGTTGACTATTAACGCCGTAATTATGTGAAGCCTGTCATCACGCTCTGCTACCAACATGCATTCAAGTACGCTTTGTAAAAGACTAGTAAACGAACTTTCATGTTTACATGATATCGATATAGAGCTACCGTACCGCGTGATATGTTATGCCATAGCCAGCCATAGGTGGCGTGTGTACGCGGCCATTTCCTGCCAATTCCCGAAGGAAGCCGGAGTCACAAAATTTTCCCGCTGAAAATGCAGATTTGGTGAGTATAGCAGAACGTATTGTATTCGCATTTATATAATAACAAATAATAAAAAAGTGGCACAATCCATTCATGTATTGCTACAGCGCAAAAGAAGTGAGAAAGAGAAGGTATGTGAGAGAGAAAAAACGTAAAAGTTGCTTCGACCGCGATTAGCACTAGTGTAAGGTAAATGGTTCCCCCAGAACCATTGTACAGTGTAGATGTGGCTATATCCAGATCAAGGAAGGATTAAGCTTCAAGAGGATACCAATTTCATGGTAAAATATTGAAAAATATGAATTCTACCCTAGGTTTTTTGTAGCAAAGTTTTGCGTGTTAGCAGATACAAATGCGTGATTGCGGTATTCGGTCGTTCTGCCTACTATCAATATATTTAGGGCTACTATAATACTTTAACTCACCGATCTCGTGTGTCGCTTATACATGTCATTCTATAATTACGGCGATTTGGGAGATTTTAAAACGATTTTCCATCACTCTTCTTCGGTCTTTCGCGGTACTTTTTTTCAAACTGCATAATGTGCATCCGTATGCGCAAAAATTTTGTCAGCAGCTAGGTACGGTCAAAGACGGTACAGCGCGCGCGCTGCAAAGCTGCTATACAGTCTAAGAACTGGCCAAGTTCTGTATAGCACTGCTTGTTTGAAAAAGTCAGAAATAAACAACTTTTCATACTCCCACCGCGCTGTGAGTGTGAGAAATCGAATGAGATTGAACTCAATTGAAGGGGAATTTGTAATGCTGTAACTGACCTTGATGATCGGATCGGTTGATCAGATCGGCAAAATTTGATCGATTATCGAAATCGGATCGGATCGGATAAAAAAATAAAAAAATAAAATCAAAAACGTTTTTTTATCCCCAAAAACATATTTTGGGAAAATAAATGAATACCAAAGCAACATATATGAATAAACCTAAGGTAATCTTTTATGATACATGCTTTCATTTCAAACTGATTAACTCTACTTTTACCAAATTACTCGCGGCGATTCTAAAAGGTTACGCCAAAATAAGTAATTTTGTAAAAGTAGAGTTAATCAGTTTGAAATGAAAGCATACCCATACAAGATTACCTTGGGCTTATTCATATTGATATATATTGCTTTTATTTGGTATTCATTTATTTTCCCAAAATATGTTTTTGGGGATCATTTTCCAAAGAAAAAAAAAAGTCAGAAATAAACAACTTTTCATACTCCCACCGCGCTGTGAGTGTGAGAAATCGAATGAGATTGAACTCAATTGAAGGGGAATTTGTAATGCTGTAACTGACCTTGATGATTGGATCGGTTGATCGGATCGGCAAAATTTGATCGATGATCGAAATCTGATCGGAAATCAGAGCGGATCGGATAAAAAAAATAAATAAATAAAAAAGGGCAATTCCACGATAACACCGTGACACTTCAGGACACATTTTCACTTTCCAAATGTAAATAACAAATTAAGTGTAAAGAATTCTGATAACAATCTTTTATTGTATTTCTTTGACTGTTATCGCAAGCAACTTTGAAAAAAAAAATTAAATACAAAATGTTCAGTTATTAACGAGTTATGAGTAATTAATTACTACTGTAACACCGTGACGGAAAAAGGACATGTATGCTTTTTTTAACACTTTACATACTGGCAAAACTCTGTGAAGTTAATGAACATTTTGAAACTTGGCTATGTTGATTTGGTGTAGTAGAGACTCAATAATAATAATTGGGTATTATTTGGAAAAAAAAATCTATTATGAAGATAATTATGAACTAGAGTTTTAAAAATTGTACCGTAACACCGTGACTGTAATGTACAAAGTCTATGGAAAATCAGGTTGTCTTTAATACTTTACTGGCAAAACTCAGTTAGTGAACATTTTGAAATGTGGCTTTGTTGATTTGGTGTAGTAGAGACTCAATAATAATAATTGGGTGTTATTTGGAAAACAAATCTATTATGAAGATAATTATGAACTAGAGTTTTAAAAAATTGTACCATAACACCGTGACTGTAACACCGTGACCACTGAAAGGGCATACTGTACAAAGTCTATGGAAAATCAGGTTGTCTTACTTTACTGGCAAAACTCTGTTAAAGGAGAATTTTGTTGATTTTAAATCGCTTTATATTTGGTATTTTATGAAACAATACATTATATGGTATACAAATGTTGACTTTTCCAATGACGCTGAATCAATGGAACGGAATAGCCCTCCATCAAAAATTGCCGTTTTACTACTTCATAATTCGTCTCGTGGACCCCTCCGAAACTCTGCCAAAAGTATGACGTCATTCATTGAGTAGCTAGCACTAGCTGACCGTAGTACCGATCAGCTCGCGCCGACTTTGTACATGCTTTTAATTCAGCGTGCAGCATACGTAGCGTTCAAAGAAAAGCCGAAATGTCGGAACTCGCGCTAGAACTTGAACTAGAGATTGAAGAGAATGACTCAGATGAATCTTCTGTCGACAGGGATAACGATGATGGTGAGTTGGGACAGTTAGAAACGGAAGGGGAAGAAGAATAATGATGACGGCCGAAGATATGACAGAGTCAGAGACGGAGGAGGCGCAGCGGCTGCACTACCCCAGGCGTACCCGCACGAACCGCGGCCAGAGCTAACGGGGCGCGGCTCGGAGCGGAAGACGATGATGTGACGGTGGTGTGAATGGAGCGAGGCCGATAGTGGATATGCCCAGACTTGATCCAAATAATAGAGATAATTGGTGAATTTCGGTATTCTTCGTTGAATTCAATTTATTTCACCGAAACAAAATAATAAAATAATTCAAATACTATTAGTCTACGGAAAAAACATGCCAAATTCATTCTTAGTGAATATTTGTTCAGATATTAGCACATAAACAAGATCGAAATTTGCGTGTTGGACGCAAAGTTGTCTTCCGTTTGGCAGTGATACACGCACGCAAATTGCAAATTGCCAGCGTACGGTACATAACGTGGCCTATATGGCCAAGGTGCTGCACTGCAGTGCATGCAGTATGCATTCACGCACGTACACCACTCAAAGTCAGATGCAAGAAAAAGACAGATACAACTCGTGACATAATTACTAATTATTCGTAAAATGGTGAAAATATACACAAGAGATTAATGTTTGTATCATTATAAGGATATATTTATCAGTATAAGTCACACATAACAAAATATATATCAACAATTATACACAGGGGATACTGTTGAATGATGAATGATTTTGTGCGTTTATACTGCAGTGTGTACAATGTCGGGTGTGGTGGTCTACTCAATGAATGACGTCACTAGACAGGGGTTCTCCAACTCTCCGTTTTTCTTCAGTTGAGCGGATAGTGCATGGGTGTACAGAATCGCTCATTATTATATTCCCATTTCCCTGTGAGGCTGAAAAGTAATATGTTCGTGCTCTCTAGGTTATAAGCTTTCCGTAGATGTATAATTTACCATATTTATCATTTTCAATGATATTCTACTTTAAGACATTTTGAAAAGTGGCTAGATGTTGATTTGGTGTAGTAGAGACGCAATAATAATAATTTGGTGTTATTTGTAAACAAAATCTATTATCAAGATAATTATGAACTAGAGTTAAAAAAATTGTACCGTAACACCGTGACTCTAATGCACAAAGTCTATGGGAAATCGGGTTGTCTTACTAAAAACTCAAAACATTTTTACTTCAGGTAGTAGATCAAGCAACAATTTAGTATGTATGCTTCAAGCTACGAATTCCGATATAAAATCATGCTACATCATTGTTGGTATTATTTTTTGTACTATTGTTGTTATTTAGCGTTATTATAATGTGTATAATTATAGTTATTAATATTATTAGCAAGTAGCAACCTAATCATGGTCCCGCTCTCTCTGTCTGTGAGCACACTCTATGTACAAAGTCTATGGGAGTGTGATTAGTTTCCCGTCAGTTACAAAATGAACGTTCGTGATTGGAGGTAGAGTCTAAAGTAAGAAAATGATTTAAGGCCTGTAGCTTTATAATTGTAATTATAATTACACATTTGATAAAGAACTTTCATCATTTGTTTTATTATTCATATATAATTATTATTATTTGTGTATGTTTATAACTCTAACATCTTCATGTTGAGTACAGTTAGCTGTCATTTGTATACCTGAAGATGAATCTGCCAGATTCGATAGCTCGCGGCTTCATTGATTTACATTTTATTATACTTGCCTTTATAGTGGACAAGCAGTTTTTTCAGCAGTTTTTTACAATTAATTATTATTATTGTTAATTTGTTTTTCCTCTTTTCAGCAATTGCCAGTCCATTCTGCCCTTGAGCAGAGGTTCAGAAACACACTGTACCTCGGGAAAGCTGCTGAAGGCATTTCACTCCCAGTGGCGGGTAAGTGTGCTTATTACTAGGCTGAACATTTGAGTATAACATAATAATTGAAAGTTGACCTACAAAAGTTAATTTCTAATAGCGCTGATGGTGCAAACTTGCATTGTACTGTAATCCAAATGGTGCTTACTGTACTTTTATTGAGATGTAAATTGCCTTGTTTATCCCATCAAGGACAAGAGCTATTTTAAGGCAAAATTGATCATTATTTTCCTCTACAATTTGGCAAAATAGGTGGAAAATATTTAGTAATTACAATTTAAGACAAATATGAAGTGACTTTGCTGCAAAATTGCCAATTTGAATCCTGAAATCTGTTCATAGCATATTACAATATGTTGCCAATTTAAGGATTTTTCCTAAATTATAGCGATCTATGCAATAATACAAATCGTTACAAAATAACTAGGTAGCAAAATAGGGCTCTAAAAATAGAGACATTAATGCTTTTACTCCTTGTATACTTCATATAACTTTGTATCTTCTTGCTGAAGTGTAGGACTACCAACCCACAAATATGTGGGACACCATTCTTGATGGGTTATCCAACATTCTAATTTTCAAATTATTTTGTTTTTGTTCTGTAGATGTAGCAGTGGATTTGTTCCAGAATGCTGCTGAGAAGAAGCTGGGGACGTTTACCCGCCGTCATGTGGCAAAGTTCAACCGGTAAGTTGATATTATGATATTTATTTATGATTTGTTTTTACATGTTTTTTTAAGTTTTGATTTTTTTTCTTTCTTTTGTCCTATTCCAAACATGGTTTAAAATTAACTATAATTTTCATGGGGGCGAATGAGGCAAGATCTATATTAAAACTTTTGTCCAATATTGGGGACCACAAAGAAGTGTTTTGTGGCTAAATTGGAGGAAAACATGAAAGTATCTTATGTGTTTTGCTGCCCTGTAGTGCAAGTAAAATTAGTTGACTTCATTGATTCCACCCTATTGCTAAATTTAATCATATTGTTTTATTAAAATGAAATTGTGCATTCATGTGTAAACTTACAGTATATGCATAGTATGTATTTGGATATGGAATGTTATATTTATGGTAGAGATCATTTCAAGCCCTGTACATTTATAGTGCATAAGAGCATACAGTAAATGTTCAACTTTTCTGTCAAACAGTGGCAAAGTGCAGCTATTTATGCATACAGTTGGCATACTACCAAAATGGAGTATGTTTTCATTTTGTTCTGTCAAAATAAAAAAAATAAAAAATTATCGCTTTTGTAATGAATATTATATATTATATATTATATGTACAAGTAATCTTACTTCCTTGTTTTGTTGGAATAGGCAAATCAACCCCTCATCTTCCATCCTAGGAATGATGTATGCGCGCCGCCTGAAACAACAAAATTCTCAATACCTCAAGAAATACTTAACTCCACTGAATATCTCTATAATGTAAAGATAAAGAGACCACATCCGTCAAGCTCTTCTTGGTTCTTAAAAGCACATTTCAATCAATATAATACCATAATCTTCCTTGTTTTTTTTGCAGGAATGGGCAAATCAACCCCTCATCTTCCGTGCTAGGAATGATGTATGCACGACGCCTGAAACGACAAAAATCTGACTTCCTCAAGAAGGTCACGTCCACCGAACTCTTCTTGGTTTCCATGGTGAGTAAAAGTTTTGAAGAAAAATAGCTGGTATTGGAATTCTTGCTTAAAGTGATAAATTAACTTAGACAACCAAAGTTACCTGGAGATTTCACAATTCACTTGTACCTTGTTGTTTGGCTTATACAGATGAATGAATATGTTAAGATTCTTCAAATGTCTCCCTTTATTTATAATTGAATGCCAACGTTTGATTGTAGTCAAAACCAATGGCAGTAGGTGATACAATCTGACATCAATTTGTACTCTTTTCTCTTGGTAAACAATTTCTTTTTCTATGATACTTTCACAAATCATTCAGAAGAATCTTACAGTTAGATATTTTCAAAATGTTGAAGAAAAAACAAAATTTAAATTTACATCCAATAAAAACATTCAATAAAGATAATTCATTCTAATTCTGCCTCAGATGCTGGCTACAAAGTTCCTGTACGACGAGGGAGAGGAGGAGGAGATCTTCAGTGACGAATGGGCGGAAAGTGGTGAGTTTTTCTTCAATTATTTATCTTTAATTCAAACATAGAGAAACAGACCAGAAATATATTATATAAAAGAAATTGAGCATAAAAATAGGCTTCCTCCGAGATTGAAAGCGAGGCCTCCGGCCGGATTACTAGACCGGTTCTCTACTGACTGAGCTAGAAAGCCCTTACTAGCTGGTTCATGCCTGAAACCCCTTTTAATGCTTGTGGTCATAACCTACTATCACTATGTTGTTAAATGTTGGTTTCTGCTAAAAGAGGTATCATTGAAATGGGTAGGATTTGACCAAACATGTGGTTTCTTTCAGAAATTGTCTCCTCTTAATAGGGTATACCTGTAAAAGTGGTAAAATATACCTAGCAAAGTCTAACAGTTCTAACCAACTAAGCAAAGACAAACTACTGAACATGAATTACTTTAAAAATACTAAGTTCAAATAAATCTTCAGTACTGGTTACTTTATAGACTATTATGTCAATGTTGTGAGGCAAAAATTGAGCACTTGTGAAATAAGGGTTACTCATGGAAAATTTGTTGATAAAGTACACAATGGTGTTTCTTCTTCAACATTTATAAGGATAAATTGTACATTGTATTTATGTCATTTATCTTGTCTTTGTATTTTTACAGCTAAAATGGATGTGAAAAGAGTCAACGAACTGGAACGAGAATTTCTGGATGCAATCGTAAGTAGTATTCAAATGTACTTATTTAGGGGGATGATGGTGTAATATAGAAAACCAACTGACTGTTGTAAGATTGAGTTATCTTAAGTGATTTATTTACTCTCATTTAGTAAATAAAACATCTCTTATAAGCAAATAAAAAAAACATGAACAAATGATTATTATTCTAACAAAAAGGTGCACAGGTGCTCTGGGCAATATCACCAAAAGCCATAACATTTCCACCAAATGTAGGAAAAGAGCTTCCATAAGGCCATGAAAAATAAATGGTTGGATTGGCGTAACCCGCCCGCCCCTAAAAATACCGGTGCTAATGCACGCCGACCCTAGAGGTTTTTTCTTAATTTTTTTTTTTTTTAAATAATAATAAAAAATAAATAAAAAATTGCAATAGAATTTGCAATTGCGATGTGTTATGTGTGTGTTTTTGTGTATTTGTGCGAAGAAAAAAAAAAAAGAAAAAAAAAAAGAAAAAAAATCCCTACCGACCTACCTTAATTTTTGGTTGCCCGTTACGCCAATCAAACAATTTTTTTGGTTTTGGCCTAATTTTGTTGAGAGTTCCAAACAAATTCAGGACACTTATTGGGGTGGTCCAGATTCTTAAATCAGATGCACAGTGCCATCTTGCGAACACCTGTGCACAGTGCAAAATACACACGAGCCTAGTTACGAATAATGGTAAACCGTGTTGTAGAATATTAAACAGCTCCCTCTACATCCTCACGCATGACAGTCTTTAACTTTTTACTATAAAGGTGAGTTTAAAAAGTAGCCCAAGAAAATGCTTCTTCCCCTTCGCATGAAGCTTTGATCAGTACAGAATGATGCTATGAGACAATGTGAGATTTGCTATTAAATCAATTATCACCCTTTTTTGTTGCTAATTAACAGGACTGGGACCTGTACATCAAACCGGATGAATTCTACGAGTTCCTGCAACAGATGGAAACCTGGTGAGTTAAATGTCCCCTAAATACTTAATTTAATTATAGCTCTCATGCATTACCTTCTCTTATTAATGTGTTTTTTCTATTCAGTCAGCCCATTTAAATTAATTATCCTTTACATTAAGTGCTATGTTTTTATATCCCCTACATACTGTCATTGTAGCTTTCATGTAGAGGCACGGATTTTCCGCGATCGCGGAAAATCGCGGAAAATCGCGGAATTGACCATTTGAAACGGAAAATGAGTTCTCAAACGGAAAATCGCGGAAAACCTCTTTTTCCTCAAAAATTCATATTTTGTAGTAGAAAACTATCAGAAGAAAACAAATGACAAAAAAGTACAAGAAAGACGATGTCGAATGCAACTTACAACGACAAGAAATCCGCTGCGTTTATTATGACAGCCGATCTAGCGCGGTGCGGCGAGTACGGCATACGATCGACGTCGTAGACTAGCTACCCCGGCGCGCCCCGGCCCCGCAGCTAGCTAGCTGCTATCAGTCAGAGCTAGCTGCGCCATACCATGTCACATGATTCTCAAACGTTGACATCCAGTCCGCCCTCTATCGGTACAGCCCGCCATATCACTGGTTTACTTTGCGTGCAGGTTATGGGTCTCATTTCTTACGCGAGATATCCATCCGCCGGGAATTGGGGAATTCCCCAATTCCCGGCGGATGGATATCTCGCGTAAGAAAAAAGACCCGATAAGCTGCACGGAAAGTATACCAGTGAAGTGTTAGTGTTGACTTATTCGTGTCGTTGTACTGATATGATGTAAGCTTCAGTACACATGCAGGTACGTTCGAGGGGTTAGAAAATGTTCGAGATATAATCAGCGCACACGTGTGTATAACAATTACTTCCGCGTTTGTTCCGGGGTATATACTACGGCTTTGGTAATGGTACGGAATTCGATTACGACACGACGTCACCACACGCTGATAGTGATACGTATGAAAGCTTGAATTGAAGTTGAAGCGAGAGAAAATCGGTAAGTTTTCACAATAAATACCTATATTATGATTTTACCATACTCATTGAATTTTGTATAGAGTTTGATGGTAAACGGAATTTGCAGTTTTTCACATGTACAACGTCTATGGCAAAACGGAATTTCCGTTTTTCAGGCAGGTAAAAACGGAATTCCCGATTTTCTGAAACGGAAAAGGCCTTTTTTTGAAACGGAAAATCCGTGCCTCTATTTCATGCACTACATATTATATTCTCTAGTAGTCAGTATATTGAAGTTGTATGTTTTTCCATACACTGGTGCGATTGCCTTGGGGTGTGAACAATAGGCATCAATTACAGATCTAAGCTGTACAAAAATACTGGTACAGCACGCAGTAAGAATTAGATAAAACTTCACAACTTCACTCTATGAACGATAATCCCCAAGTAAACTTGTACAATATTTTCATTGTCAGGATTGCCTTGAGCGAAGGCCAGCGGCGAGGCTGGTTTTCATATTCGGACTTCAACGTTCTAATGGACCACCGGGACTGGCATGCCACCATGGCTTCCCTGCTGGAACAAGCTGCTAAGGTGAGAAAAAACTGCGGTTTTAGTTTTCATTTGATAAAGATGATGTTATAAGTCTGTAGTCATTGCATCTTCTTATTATTTTCAAATATGGTGGTAGCCATTAGCATTTATGTGGATGACTTTCCACTATGATTAATGCAGTGATTGGACCAGGGTCAACAGAATTCAAGTTTTGTGTAACTACAAATCATAAATGCTGAATTTCGGTTTTACTCCTAGGTTACCACATGTAGAAATATGATTTTCTTTTGCTTTGGGGCCAGAATAAAACAACCCCAAACAAATTGACTTCCTCCATCTTTGGAATTTATCGTAATCAGTGGTATTACCTTCCTCATATTAACACCATATTACATTTCAGCGGAGGTTATTCAAGTTCAAACTGAATTTGGCCCTACTGTGCCCGTTATTTCTGATTTGCACTAAACACACAAAGTTAATGGAACTACTTCAAAATCCATTCCGCTATTAAAAGCTAATGCAATGTTTTTATGCCTCCGCAACGAAGTAGCCGGAGGCATTATGTTTTCGGGTTGTCCGTCCGTCCGTACGTCCGTACGTCCCGTTCTCGTGATCGCGTTATCTCAAGAACCGATTGACGGATTTTCACCAAACTTGGGTCATGTATGTATCTTGGGGGGCCAATGATCTGATTAGATTTTGGGGTCATGAGGTCAAAGGTCAAAGGTCACAGAGCTCATTATATATGCAAAAATAGCTCGTGATCACGTTATCTCAAGAACTGATTGACGGATTCTGACCAAACTTGGTACATGTATGTATCTTGGGGGGCCGATGATCTGATTAGATTTTGGGGTCATGAGGTCAAAGGTCAAAGGTCACTGAGCTCATTATATATGCAAAAATAGTTTGTGATCGCGTTATCTCAAGAACGGATTGACGGATTCTGACCAAGCTTGGTACATGTATGTATCTTGGGGGGCCGATGATCTGATTAGATTTTGGGGTCATAAGATCAAAGGTCACAGAGCTCATTATATATGCAAAAATAGCTCGTGATCGCGTTATCCCAAGAACGGATTGACGGATTCTGACCAAACTTGGTACATGTATGTATCTTGGGGGGCCGATGATCTGATTAGATTTTGGGGTCATGTGGTCAAAGGTCAAAGGTCACAGACCTCATTATATATGCAAAAATAGCTTGTGATCATCAAAATTGAGTTGACAGAATCAATTCAGTGTACATGTTGATTTGGGCTTGATATAAATCGCGTAATGGCGGAGGCATCATTTTCGACTGCGCGCAGTCGAAGATCCATCTAGTTTTGTGTCATTTCCCTTCCAGGTTCTCGGTATATATGCATGGGGGTGTACTCCCTGTCTAGATCAAAATGTATTGACTCCTACTGTGCCTGTTATTACACCAAACACATACAATTATCAGAGCTGCAATCAATATCCTTTCTGTTATAAAAGCTAATGCAATGTTCTTGTGTGATTTCCCTTCCAGGTTCTCGGTATATGCATGGCTGTGTACTCCCTGTGCGGCGCCACCCTATGTTGGTCCCTCCTAGTCGCCCAGCACCACTCAACGATCCCTGGAATCCCTCTCGCCTCCGCCAACCGAAGTCACGTCTTCCACGGTTTGCTTCCCTTGAAGGCAACGCAGGTCGCTTCTCACCAGAGCGAGATTCTGCTGCCTCCCGTTGACGCAAACCCAGTTGACGTCGATTCAGATCCGGTCCGCGAGTGTCGTTCCGTGCCTGATGCGAAATCAACACCCCCCTGCCCTAGCTGTCGCCGAAGCTGCTGTACCAATGCGCCGGGAAGCTCCGCCACAACGTCCAACACGATCGACTGCCACTCCCTTGCCTGTTCTGACTCGCTCGACTCTTGTAGCCCGGCCTCATGTGAATCGACCACTTGCACCTCGCAGGAGGAGGAATTCTGGTTGCGCCAGCAGATTGCCCGAGCACGCCAAGCCACTGTGACCTTCTACCAAGCGCTCGTCCTAGCTTACTACGATGCCGCAATGGAAATGAAATTGGAAACTCCTCTCGACAACGGAAACCCGGATGGCCCTACAATGCGAAGCAGAGACCGATCGATCAACCTGACTGCACGCCCAGGAGACCATAACAACAATGATCAAACCTTGTCTGTTCCCTCTGACCTGAACTGCCCCCGTTGGAAGTCACTTTCCGAAAGAGCATCTGATTTTGGTGATTCAACAGCCGCAAAACCTAACTCGGAATCCAACACGCGTCCGCAGTGTTCCGTTTGCGATGGGGCCCAAAGAAAGGGCGTTGTGCGCGAGACAGTTCACATGCTGCTTCCTTCCTATGCCGATATTGCTGTCGGCTTGACCACTGGAACTATACCTGTAATCGTAGCCTGAAAAAAAAATTGCTTATCTACATCTATAACCTACATATTTCAGTTAATGTGTTATACATATGGGCCCCATTTTTTCAGACATCGTTGGCACATCGTTGGCCAGTATTTACATTGATCATTTGAGAATTAGAGAATGATTACAAACCATACACAAGTTCTGTCTGCCTGGACATAGCTGTTGAGTTGACCACTGGCTGTATACCTGTCATCTTCATATCTTTAGGTGACCCAACACCTTCGAGTGAATGACTGGAATATGCACAGTGACAGTGTGTCCATTTTACTCACTTCACTAGGTTAAGATAGTGGTAGTTTCAAAACTACAACAAAACTCCCTTTGATGGGCACATTGTGCTCCTTGATTTTGTCCATGATTGCTGGTTTGTTGGAGCCATACAAGGAATCTTGGCAAACCCTGCAGTGCTAGAAAGGGGGATTCGTTTTTATTTTAAGCCTTGCATTATAGTACAAAGATCCTAAAAGGCTGGGCTTTTTCAAACCTTCTGAGAATTTCATGTTTCGGAGTAATCGCAAAAATAATACTTATAGGGTTAATTTAAACAATATAAAAATGATTGAAGGTTTTTTCTTTAAGTTATAAGGGCATTTATTACATTATAGTACAAACACCTCAGGTTGTGTTGATTGTTTTTGTTTTAATAATGTCTACTAGAGTATTAGCGAGTCTTAGGGTTTGTATACGGGTTTCACTGCTTTCACGTATTATTTTGCTGTGCTGACTTATTTATTCACTAACCTTTCACAAGTGGGTTGCACAACCATATTCCCCACTTACTATTTGTAACCAATTATGTTTAAATATGATTTTGCATTGATGTTTATTTATAACCATAATGTACACTCTTCATTTATGTTCATATATAGGTTCTTCATCATGGGCATTTGTATAATGAATGTTATAAAGGCATGTACATGTAATAGAAATTCTAGATGCTAGTCTTCCATCATAACCTTGTATTTTCAATGATATGTCCTAAACATGTTTAGAAAATGTACTTTATATTGGAGAATTAAAGCGATCATTTAACTTGTTTCATTTTTTTCTCCAAAAAGTGATGTTTTAGTGGTATTGGGAAGTCATGAACATTCTCTGATGTGTTATGTTACCATAGGCCAAACAACAAGGTAACAGAGAACTAAAAGATTTTGATTGAATTTGACAAAGTTAATGGATGTGAAAAGGTGCAGGACATGTATAGTGTATACACTGTAGGCTTTTTAAACTATCACATTGCCACAAGATCCATGTTTGTTAAAAACTTATTGCTTATTGTGTTTATATAATTTGGTACTTTAGAGAGTGTAAATCAAGTCATTTAGAAGGATTTGCAGCTCAATATTTGCTGACAAACTCTAATTTATTCATTTCTATTTACACTCTATTCATTGGTAAATTGTTCTGTACTTTGCATGAAATGACTAAATTGTCATCAACCGTAAGTGGATGAGTGACGGGTGAATCATCAGTTGTAACATCTATAGCCCAATGCACACAGAGATGACTCGATCCGACTGGTTTTCAGTTAGGCTAGAGTCTGGCTCGATTAGTCGGAGCCAATTCTGCCTAACTCAAAAGTCATGAGGCAACACTGAAAGACCCGATCTGACTGAAAACTTTCCGGATGGGGTCGAGACGGCTCTGTGTGTGTTTGGCTAATGTCAGCTGTATGATGTATAAAAGTATTAAACAGCATCAAATAGGTCTTGAGTGTAATGACCAAACATAATGACTTGGTGCAATGACTCAATGTAATGACTCAGGGTGATCCCAGCCGAGTGAGCATGTGGCATCATACTTGACTTGGGATACGACTCGTACATATATTCAAATAACTTTGAAATTGTTCTACTGTGGTCCAGATTACTTTCATTGATTTGTTGAAACTTGCTACAGGGAACTTGGACCATGAACATTTATACATTGTTATAACAATGCTCCCATGCAGTACTTCTAGGTTTGGGTTGGTTGAATAATGTTGGGACTTTCTAAATAAATTGTATTAGTACAGTTACAGTGTACAATTTACTAGTACAGTGGAACCTCTTTATACTTAGGAGCTTGGGGCCATGAATCATTTGTTTGTGTCTCCTATACAGATTTATATAATGTCCCTCCCTTCACTGGATTATAGTGATGGCCATCTCGTTGTAACTTTGTTACAACGTACATGTATATCAGCTACACATGTTAATTATGTTTATTAGGTGAATATAAAAACATCCGTTTCCAGCTAAATAACCTTGTTATAAGAGGGTTTTGTTGTATAAGCGCTCTTTATAATGAGGTTGCACTGTATTATGTATGGGATAGTCGGTTTCCTAGACTTAGTTGTATGCAGCCTACATTTCAAAACAGATGATTGTGTACACACTAGAACATGTTCAGTGAAATGTTTGTACTGTTGGTCCATTATTTTGAAGGTGTTTAAAGGGACCCTGCAACCCAAATGCATGTTGACCTCTGTTCATCTGTATTAGTGTACACATTCAATATTTGTAAACGGTTTGACCCAAATATGTTTTGTATATTTTTAAACATTTTATCATTTATTTGTCTTCATGTTGCTAAGCCCCACCTCCTAAAAAACCCTCCAGAGCAAATTCTATTGTTGACCTGCAGTGACATCATTTGTCAATCACTGGTCAGCTACCATGGGATTAACAAAAGATGAAAGTACAAAAAGAACATCCACACAAAAGCATGCCCTGCATACCTCCATGCAATAGCTTCGACAGTGCTTTTCTTCTGACATAGCAACAGCTATTGTAATTGAAGTTGTGTGATTTGGTATTCTATTCAACCGTGTGATGCTATTGTGATTAGGCTAATCACAATAGCATGGTAGCTGACCAGTGATTGACAAATGATGTCACTGCAGGTCAACAATAGAATTTGTTCTGGAGGGTTTTTTAGGAGGTGGGGCTTAGCAACATGAAGACAAATAAATGATAAAATGTTTAAAAATATACAAAACATATTTGGTTCAAACCGTTTACAAATATTGAATGTGTACACTAATACAGATGAACAGAGGTCAACATGCATTTGGGTTGCAGGGCCCCTTTAAGTAGTTTGTGAATCTTTGCATATGAGTTAATAGTTAAACCCAACCTGTGAATGACAGTGTCCGACATTTGAGAAGGTTTTGGTATTGCCAAAATTGTTTCGAGTCCCATGTTATTCCATTTTGTATTGTACCCATATATTTCTTATTTACCCTCCTTTACTCATGGTCACAGTTGAGTACTATATAAATCGCAAAGAAGTATTACGTAATCATTTAATCTTAGTTGGTTGATTATTACAAGATCTGGGAAATTCTATATTAATTATGAATTTACGTTCTTTTACTTTATATCATTAATAAAAGATCCTAAATCGAGCCTTGGTGTTATAATTCATTAATAAAAGTTGAACAATGGATAAAATGAATTGTTTACTTTGTACTTTTTTAGAGTAAGAAAACAATCATTCACATTCGCACAATTCGTTTATACTCATGGGGGGCGTTGCATAAAGAGTTGCAATTAATTGCAAAGTTGCGTTTAATCGAAAGTCAGAAACTGCGACTAATTGGCTCAAGTTGGCGTGTTTTCTGACTTGCAATCAAGCGCAACTTTGCGACTAATCGCAACTCCCCCCATATGGCACATACACAAATTAACTCACATACTGTTGGAATCCCATATTATATTTCTGGTGAGTTTCTCTATATGTTGGAATTAATTGACAACAAATATAAACGGAAAACTGCGATTCAACTACCTTCCGAGTGCAATCCTTCTTACACACACATACAGAGCTCATTTCAAAAATCACATAAGGAAAATAAGAGAAGAAAAGCAACAAACATTGTCATTTGTAGTTTTACATAAAAATTTTAATACACATAATATATGACATGATATTTTTGTATCACATACATTTAGATAAAACTTAAATCGTCCGAATTATTACGGAGGGACAAACTTCTTTTACTGACTAGGGGTTTTCAGTACAATGGAGAGGGGCTGTACATAATTATGTGTAAATGTAATTTATATAAAAAGGCATTGATGAAATATTGATAGACTAGACATTCATGTCAATTCATATCAAATTAAAGAGGAAATCAAAGCTGGCAACAAATTGTTTTGCATTATAAGAATTTCAACCGGAGGAATACAGATGATTCAAAATACTCTTGAGAAAATTGTAGACAATGCCTAATATTTTTTGTATACAAGATTTCTGTATTAAAGTTTCTCTTTTCCCCTTTATCTGAGTTTAGAAAACATTTAAGATTACGGTTTAATGAAACCAGAAGTGTGACCCTGAAAAGAATAGAAGCAAGTGTGTGAGTCACTCGTGTTATAGAGTACCTAAGTAGTGACATCACATTTCGTTATAATATATAATATTAATGGTTCGTAACAACTTGCCTTTTGATTTGGGCTTTTGATAGTGGGTTGGGGCTGGACGATTGCCTCATTGACAACCACTAAGTCAGAATTGGCTTGCCCCTGATCCATTTACCCACGACAATAACCATGACGTCATGCATCTATGAATAGATATATCAAAGAGCCAGGGCTGGTATTCAACTCAATACTTAGATTAAGTAAGACATTTACTTATCATTTTCGTAGGCTGGGAACTTGTATTAAAATCGTTTTTTTAGACTTTTTCTTCTGTAAAACAAAATCTTGATGTTATATTTGAAGACATTATGACATAACAAAATTTGTAAGATTTTCAGTCGATGAATTAATCAAATCTCAATTTTGGCTAAGTAATTTTCTTAAGCTTAATTTTGACTTAAGTATAGAATTGAATACTGGCCCAGGCCTATTTCTTGACCAATGATGATGATGATGACGATAATGATGACTAAGACGATGATGATGGGTTTAAAATATACACAGTTCATTTCACAATTATGACATATGTTATCATCATCATTATTATTATATGTTGCAATTTACACAATCATTGATTGAAAATGTACCCTTGTTTTTTTTAATGGCACTCCAAATTCGGCTCTTTGCAGTTTCTACTAAGGAAAATTTCACTGAGAAGGTGACCCTCAATCTCTAAAATTTATATATGGAGTGTATCCATACACATACATCATAAAAAGAGATCCTGAGCACGAACCCGGAGTATGCCCATCGCGTTTGTCGTTCAACAGTTTGACTGTATTGTGAATTTTCATACAGGATAGCATTTTTTTAGCATTTTGGAGTAGGCTTCTTTTGCATAATTTAATGCAAGAGTGTATCCATCAAAAATAAATTCTATGATTTGTCTTTTAATACTGTACTGCGCAAAAATTGATTTTAGTAGGATGAAGTTATACCCCATGGCTATCACAATGGATACTAGTACACCAAATGCATACATAAGCATTTGTCATAAAAAAGTCCATGATATTCAATAACATTTCACAATTGTTGATCGTACTTCAGGTAATTCATTCTAGTAGGCTCGTCCTCAGCTTTGCCTATCTGTATAGTTGCTGTATCATAAAAAGGTCCATGATCTTTAATAACATTTCACTTGTAGATTTTTGTTATTTCTACTGTTCAAATATTCATTGAGTAGGCAATAGTACGCTGAAGGGACTACTCATGGCTATAGAAAACACATGATACTAGTGCACCAAATGCTTCCATAAGCATTTGTCATAAAAAAGTCCATGATATTCAATAACATTTCACATTTGTTGATCGTACTGCGGGAAAATCTCAGTAGTAGGCTCGTCCTCAGCTTTACCTATCTGTCTGGCTGCTGTATTTTGTAGACGCGTGCCGTTGTGTCTCCGGATGCTGTCACAACCGTGTTGCCGTCTCTGTGTCAAAGAAGAAGGCAGAGAGAAAATGGGTTTAAAGGGATAGTTGAGTTTTGGTATAGAGAGTACAGTTTTGGTCAAACTGAATTTTAGTACCCAAAACCTGCACCATTACGTTACAAACTGAATTTTGGTAACCAAAACCTGCACCATTACATTTCAAACTGAATTTTAGTAACCAAAACCTGCACCATTGCGTTACAAACTAATATAAACATCACCATGCTCAAAAAGTATACAAAATTACAAACGACTAAGTAAAAAGCCTGTTTTCATTTTTTTAAAGCTGTTAAAACTCAAAGAGGGCGCTCGCTAAAAACTCATTGGTTTCAACCATTTTTATAAGAAAATGTGCATGTGATGTTTTGTTAATATAATGATTAAATAGAGAGATCATCATCAACTATTTAAAAACATATTTTGTAAATTTTTGAAAAGTAAGCATTTTAATGGCTGGTAAGCTTTCAATGGCTGGTTCAAAATTATTGAATTATTGTGGGACCCCACAATAATTACAAATGGTTATATTTATGGAAATTTCAGCCGTCTCTGAACCGAGTTTGATCAAATAAAGTTTATTCTGTCATTAAAATTGTA
Organism: Echinarachnius parma; assembly: GCA_037951105.1. NCBI lineage: Eukaryota > Metazoa > Echinodermata > Echinoidea > Clypeasteroida > Echinarachniidae > Echinarachnius > Echinarachnius parma. The sequence goes on from JBAMJV010006625.1 coordinate 66,286, forward strand.
CGCTCTTTCAAATTTGACACTCAGTTTTTCATTATCTCACAAAAAATTAATTTGTGCAGCGCCCTCTATACCAAAACTCAACTATCCCTTTAAAGGGATAGTTGAGTTTCGGTCAAACTGAATTTTATTTACCAAAACCTTCACCATTACAGTACAAACTAATAGTTATAACTCCACCATGGTCGAAAGGAACAGAAAATTACAAACGACTAAGTAAAAACCTGGTTATCATTAAAAACTAGCTGTTACAAATCGAGAGGGCGCTTTCTTAAAAATCATTGGTTTCAACCATTTTTCATACAAAATTGTGCATGTGATGTTTTGTTAAAATAATGATTAAATAGAGATTTCATCAACAACTATTTAAAAACCTCTGTTGAATTTTTGTTAAAGAAGTATATCAGCTTTTAATGTATTTTTTGAAAAAGTCAAGATATCATCTGGCTAGACGATTAAAATATTTTGAAATCAAATTGTTCAACTACGAGAACATTCGAAAGGGATTGATTTTCATTTCACATGTTTTATTCAATGAACTTTCAAATGGAATTAAAACCAACCAATTTAGTGTCATGGGGCATTTCGGAAAGTACCAATACTCAAGGGATCCAACACCCCAAAATAATTTTCTAATAAATCAAAGATAATAGTTTTAGTGTCTACTCCCCCAAAAAGAAAGAAAAAAAAGGTTTCCAGACAAATTATATAATTATATAAACAAAAGGGGTTAGTTGATCCAGCCTGGTATCAAACTGGCTGCAGAGTAAATTACTAGAAACCAGAGAAAGAGTTGTTTGAAAGGTAGACACTTACCTGCTGATAGCTAGGTCCAATATTTCACCCTGGTGGCCCATCCAAGAGGAGACCATCTCAGAGGACCGACTGTCCCACACTTTGACCACTCCATCGAGACCAGCAGAAAATAGCATCGGGCTTTCTGGGTCCCACGACAGTCTCACGATACCGGCCTGAGCAGAAGAAAACGAGAAAGATCTTTTTAATCTTGAGTAGAATTTAGACAGTGTAATGACTGTTGATAAATTATAGAGATCACATAAGTTTGACCATTCCATCTAGACCAGTGGAAAATAACATGGGGCTTTCGGGGTCCCACGACAGTCTCACGATACCGGCCTGAGCGGAAGAAAAAGAGAAACATAATTTGAGTCTTCAAAAAGTAAACTTGGAAAGGGTAATTGCTCAAAGGAATTTTGAATTCGTACTCCAAATCCAAATCCAAGAAAGAATGATCTCTACAAGAAGATTTTTTGTAGTAAAATGTCACCTGTAAGGCTTTGTCAAACTCCAAATATGTAAAAAAAAAAAAAAAATCCAAAAATCCAACACTGACTTGTATACAATAACAGGTTGCTTTATTTTTCTTCTTGAGTTCACCATTGCCTACAGGAACCAGGTTGGCCTCAGCACTAATGGTCTGTATTAACTCTATGAGGATTGCAAAATCTAGTAGGGAAAAAGGTTAAACCATTGCCTATAGGAACCTAGTGGGTCCTGTATTAACTCTATGAGGATTGCAAAATCTAGTAGGGAAAAAGGTTAAACCATTGCCTACAGGAACCTGGTGGGTACTGTATTAACTCTATGGGGATTGCAAAATCTAGTAGGGAACAGGTTTAAATAAACCAATGCCAATAGGAACCTAGTTTGTCCTGTATTAACTCTATGAGGATTACAAAATCTAGTAGGGAACAGTTAAATAAAACAAATTTAGATATGCCATTTTGGAGAAGAAAAAAAAAGAATTACCTCATGATTACACTGGTGTCTCAGTTTCTGGGTAGGAATGTCCCAAATGCTCAGCATTCCATTCAGGGAACCCAACGCGGCGTGTGACTGACTGAAAAATAGACAATCACATAGGTACATGTATATCAAATTGTTGATGTCAATTAATAATAATAATTGTCCATTTTTATAAAGCGCTTTATTACAGTTAAGTCTCAAAGGGCTCGGAGCATTTTTACCTTGGCTTTTATAGCCGAGCAGCCTTATTCAAGCGCTCAAGCATTTCAAGGAATAAATTCCTGCCAGGTACCCATTTTCTACACCTGGGTTGAGGGCAGCAAATGTGAATAAAGTATCTTGCTGAAGGGCACACGTGCAGCGGCTGGGAATCGAACCCACGACCCTCGAATTTAAAGATGAAGGCCCGAACCAATATACCACGACACTCCCAACATTAGTTGACCCTTTTTAAAACAATGATCTTTTCATTCTGGTTCGAATGACAAGCAATAATATCTTCTATTTTGTGCAGGAATGATTGCAGTGTGTATTTGTTGACCGGGATAATAATAATAGCGCTTAGAGGCTTCTATTTCAATTCATGTTCTATAAATATCTATTATTATTATTAGTAGTAGTAGTAGTAGTAGCATTTAACCCTCAGCAATTGATAAGAAACTTTCAGTTGATTTTCGCACCTAAGTGAAATAGTCACCTGCTTATAACGGGATAGGATTTAAATTCTGAATCTGGTTATATTTCTAAAAAAATAGTAGTTTATATTTGGTCACAGCTAACCCTTAGAAATTGATTGGAAACTTTGAACTGACTTTAACTATTAGGTGGAATAAGTCACCTGCCTATGTCTGGATAGGAGTTTTATTCTAAATCTGGTTATGCATGTATTTCTTAAGAAATAGTAACTTCCATTTGGTCACACATAACCTTAAGAAACGGATTGGAAACTTTTATTTGATTTTAGCACTTGGATATTACGGCTGTGTCATAATTAATAGAGGGAGATGTTTTGAGAAAGACAAAATAATACTCAATTGTGCAAAAAAACATTTAAAACATCCATTTTTAAAGTGTCAATTGGTGTACATAATGTCAATATAAAATATATAACTAAGTACCGTTGTATTATTCTCTGATTATTGAAGAATTGACACACATTATACACAAAATACACTCAAATCTTTTGTACACTAAGAGTGTCGGTCCCTGTCATGTATCTTCGCTTTTGGATAACTCTTTTTTTTTTTAATTGCACCGAGTTAATAAATGGGGACTCATATTTCTGTATTCAGTAGGTAAATACCTTGGTGAAATGCCAACTGTTTCAACAGAGTTTGTGTCACCTATCTCTTCCTTCACTGGGCCTGCAGAAAATGTCGCTAAAACCTGTAAGAACCACACAACAAAAACATGATATGGTAGAAAAGTTGTTAACAGATCGAGTCTACTTTGCTTTTGCACCCATCTGTATGAATGGAGAATCCCTAGTAGTGATGGCACATTCTTTTGTTATAGTATGTGACCGGCTATAGCAAAACCTGGCACTTGTCGGTAAAATAAAAATGTAGATTTGCATACCATTACAAAGGCCTCATCACAAGCTTTCATTTGATCATTTGTTCTAACTAATTGGTCAATAATTGGCGAAGATATGATTGTTTCAATTTTACAATCATAGGTCTTTTACACATATTGTGTGAACTTAAAAAGCCTATTCCTTCAAAACATGAATTACAGACAAGTGCCGGGTTTTGCTATAGCGGGTCACATATGGTTCTAAACAATTTGTCCATTGGTTCAGCATTTTGGTATTGGGTTGAAGCTGGGGGACTACCTTCTTAGCAACTGTTAGGCCAAACATTTCTGGCTTGCCTGACATTGTTTAGAACCATTACCTATGGCAATGAATAGCTGAGATGTCACTCTTCGGTACTCTATAAAGACTACCTGTCAATGGTTTATTGTTAGACAATGTTTTTTAATGATCTAAATCTGTTTTAGTTACCACCTGTATATTTATAAGGGCTCACTGTCTGTAAAGACCACTTTTATTAGACTCCGTAGGATACAGTTCATGTTAGTGCTGTTATCCGATCCGAGAAGGGAATTCCCGGCGGTCATGGCCTTCAACCGGGAAATTAGCGGTCCGAGAAATGGCCCTTTTTTTTCTATAATTCTCGTTTTGGCAACCCATTTTTTCCAGTAATAATAACAAATTTGTATACTGTACATATAAGAAAAAAATGGGATCGACTCAAGTAATTTGCAGTAGGTATGACAGATTTACGACTTGTGGCTAGGACCAGGAGCAGAGAAGGTCACAATGTTTAAACAGGTTGAGCCTTGAAGTCAATTACCTGAATTTGTGCAGAGCTATACAAAGGGTTTAAGGAGAATGCCCCCACCTGAACTGGCTTTTCATGTGTATGCTTTATTGAACATAACTATTAAAAAAACAAAAAACATAACTCTGCCCCAAACACTGGCACACCCCCCAAAATAAATTACCACAATGCTGCCACCCATGTTTTTTTGATAAACTTTTTAAACATTGTGTTTCTTGTGGTCATAAAAAATTTGCCCAAACATGATCTTACACAGGCCCTGAGTTCACATGTGGTTGTGAGTTTGGTATGATATGCATGCCCACTGAACCTTGGCTAATATATATATGGTATGTCTCCTCATAACTCCCCAAAATAGCAACTGTGTGTGCATGGGTACAGACAGTGTTTTTGCTTATTCACAAGGGAACCGGGACGAACCGGGACCCGTTAATAATTTTGTATTTCTACGAGCCGGGATCCGAGACGGGATATTTTTGTAACCTAACAGCATTAGTTCATGTGTATATTAATGAACCCCTCTATAAAGACCACCTGCAAATAAAGACCACATATTATATATCCCTGGGGTGGTATATACAGGGTGGCCAAAAAAATCAAACGGAACTGGGCACTTCCTAAAATATAGTAACAAAGGCTTTTTACTTAGTCATTTGTAACTTTGTATTCCTTACAAGCATGGTGCAGTTATAACTGTTAGTTTTTAATATAATGGTGCAGGTTTGGGTTACTAAAATTCCGTTTGACCAAAACTCTACTCTCTTTACCAAAACTCAACTATCCCTTTAAATGAGACCGTAAGTCATGGCTGTTTCTGCTGTGATACAACAAGTTATGCATGCCCAGTTATCATGGAATTGAGTATAGTGTCATAGATTTACGTTCACATTAAATGAAATAAATATACAATATGATAGAAAATTAAGAAAATTTGGTATTTTACATGAAAGAAAAAGTAATACCGTATTGTTAAAAGAAGAAATAACTATGGCAAAAAGGGAATATTTGACAACCAAACCCAACCTTATTGTTAAAAAGATGCAACTATCATCCTCTTCTCTCTCACCTTGCCGGAGCTACTACTCAAGAGTTTTGCCGTCCCATCCACAGACCCAGACAGGGCCAGTGTGTTGTCATGGTGACAGTCTATTGTTGTGACTCCGCCCGTGTGACCATTCACACCTGAAAGACGCAACAATTTATCAGATAATCATAATCTATGGGGAAATATTTTAGGGTAAACACATTATTTTATTTGTTTTAATAACCATTTTGAGAGTCATGTATCAAACAAATTAATCAAATTTACAATAAGATCAGTACATTTCAATACATACAATCATAGCCACGAGGAAAAGTTTGTAAGATAAGAATGATTGTAATTGTAATTTGTTTCATCAAATAAAGATCACATACTAATTAATCATAATAATTCCATATAACCATTGTATTTGATGGGCCAACAATTCATTTGATTTATAAAGAATTTCTTTTTAAGATAATTAATTGGTTTAATTTTCATCTGATAACAGATTCAAAGTGTTTCAAGGTATGATACATTTTATAGCTACATTGCCTTACCTAAATCTAGTGGATTGTGCATTTCATTTGTGGGAATTTTACTTTCTTGGAGGCAAGGGGTTCCACAACCTGTTTAAATAATAAGACAAATTCTACAGTCTTAACATAATTTGCTTACCTTTGAAGTGATGTAAACTTGCAGCTGTTTTCAAGTCCCACACTTTGATGGAACCATCCTCGTACCCAGCACAGCATCGTTTGCCTATCAAAAGGAACAAATCACAAAGACACAACATTAATCCTCTTAGCACAAAATACAAATTAATGAAATAAACCAAAAACTTGAGTATTGGTTCTCTCACAGAAATTGTTAAGGAGCCCGCCCGACTTCTCTGTGAGCCGTAAAGAGCATTTTCGCCAGGAATACGGCCGGTGTCTGCTCGATCACTGCGGGCTCCGCCGCCTTTTTTAAGGGGTCGGCCGACGTTCGCAGGGCACCGAAATCTGTTCCCAATTAGCGATTTTCGCCAGACTCCTTTTGTTTACTAACGGCACCGGATTTCTGATCACTGATGTTCATAGGGTTCTCCCGAGCCCCGTCTAATATGTGACAGGGTAGATTTCAAGCGAAAATACACTCGACTCCCTGGCGGATTTGAAATTCAGTGACTCTCTGGCGAGTGGCGATCGATAAATTTGGCTGGGGACCGTTGGATATGTGATGCAGGCTTAAGCGAGTGTTGAAGTTTGTGTGAAAGATCCTTTCATTTGGCTTTCCAAACGAGCAGAAATTGATTGCAGTATACATTTCATAATAAAACACTTAATTTCTGGCATTGGCCAGTGTAAAAAAATATCAATCAAGACAGAGATTGTAAGAAGGTCCAAAGAATGCTTATCTGTGTAGGCATTGTGTCAAGTGTTCTTGTTATGTACAAAACTTAATTATAAGAATATTCTGTTGCTTTCTACAAAAATGGCTGTGCACCATGATTTCAATTACAAAACGATGCACAGTAATAAAATGCTTTCAAGTTATTCCTGTCTTAATGTAATTCAAATGCATGAACTCCATAATAGCTTTGATACTCCTGGTCACAACTAGTCCCAAATTAGGCTGGGTGTATGTTTATAATTTGTTCTGTTTTCTGTTTGACTACCATGGTTCTAGGTCAAAAGTAATGTTATAATATCAGTTACAGTTTCAATAAAAGAAATTATTTGTTTTCATTCATATTTTCTCGAAAAACAATTTATATTTGGTAGTGCTGTAACTGACCTTGATGATCGGATCGTTTGATCGGATCGGCAAAATTTTATCGATCTTCGAAATCGGATCGATGATCGGGATCGGATGATCGGCTAAAAAAAAAAAAAAAAAAAAAAAAAAAAAATTTCTTTGTAAAAATGATCCCCAAAAAACACATTTTGGGAATATAAATGAATACCGAAGCAACATATATCCATATTAATAAGCCCAAGGTAATCTTGTACGGGTATGCTTTCATTTCAAACTGATTACCTCTTCTTTTACAAAATTACTCACGCCGATTTTGAGCTTAGTCCCATGTGATTAATTTGGCATAACCTTTCACAATCACATGGGACTAACTCAAAATCGGCGCAAAGTAATTTTGTAAAAGGAGAGTTATATCAGTTTTAAATGAAAGCATACCCATACAAGATTACCTTGGGCTTATTCATATGGATATATGTTGCTTTGGTATTCATTTATATTCCCAAAATATGTTTTTGGGGATCATTTTTTTTTGCCGATCCGATCTTCCGATTTTTTCTGCATGATCGGAAATCGGCAAAAACGGTCCGATCATGTATGATCGGATCGTGATCGTCATGCCGATCCGATGATCGGTTACAGCACTAATATTTGGTACATTACATACATTGTCTGGATACCATGACATGGGACATGGAATAAAATGTAAGAAAAAAAACATATCTTTAAAATTTTGCAGAACAAAAATGTCATATTTGTATTACTATGCTATTCACTTCTCCCTCCCCCAACAAAATGAAGTATTAATCCATTGTCAATGGGAGCCTGGTAGGCCCTGCATTAAAATACTGCAAAATCTACCAGGGCAGGGGTTAAATATTAACTGACCGTCTGGGAAAAGTTTTCCACAGGTCGTCTGACAGCCATGGCCTTGCATCATCTTACAGTCTCCAGACGGAACCTTCCACATCCACACACTGCCGTCCTCTGTCCCTCCGAAGAGAACGTTGGCGTCGCTATGCCAGGTCAGCCACTAATATAGAAAATTTTAATAACAAATGTGAAAGTGATCAATTAACCTTGTCAAATTCAACCAAAATCACCTTGAGAGTATTGGTCTCTGCCATGTTAAACACTAAAAGAGATGATTTTTATGAAAATTATATATTTGTTATTCTGATACATTTGATTCATTTACAGGACAGCCATGCCCTTGCATCAGCCTTCAATATCCAGATGGTACCTTTCACATCCACACACTACCATCCTCTGTCCCTCCAAAGAGAATATTGGCGTCGCTATGCCAGGTCAGCAACTAAAAGAGAAAATTTTAATATAGATCATTCTGATTCATTTGATTCATTTACAGGACATCCATGTCCTTGCATCATCTTACAGTCTCCAGATGGAACCTCGCACATCCACACACTACCGTCCTCTGTCCCTCCAAAGAGAACGTTAGTGTCGCTATGCCAGGTCAGCCACTGATATAGAAAATTGTAACAAAAAAGATACATTTTTTTATTCTGATACATTTGATTCATTTACAGGACAGCCATGCCCTTGCATCAGCCTTCAATATCCAGATGGTACCTTTCACATCCGCACACCACCATCCTCTGTCCCTCCAAAGAGAATATTGGCGTCGCTATGCCAGGTCAGCCACTAAAAGAGAAAATTTTAATATAAATCATTCTGATTCATTTGTTTCATTTACAGGACATCCATGTCCTTGCATCATCTTACAGTCTCCAGATGGAACCTTGCACATCCACACACTACCATCCTCTGTCCCTCCAAAGAGAATATTGGCGTCGCTATGCCAGGTCAGCCACTAAAAGAGAAAATTTTAAAGTAATCAATTAACCTTGTCAAATTCTACCAAAATCACCTTGAGAGCATTGGTAATGCTCTGCCACGTTAAACACTAAAAGAGATGATTTTTATGAAAATTATACACTTTTTATTCTCATACTATGATCATACAAAGCGACTACACAAAATATTTCCAATTTATTACACGTCTATTATTGTTAAATATGTCATTAATTTTAAAAACGTAATTTTTGAAAATATTAACATAAATGAATGCACAATAGCAGTAACACAATGAAGCAAAATAAACATCTATAGGTAGGTTCAATACATTTTTGTAATGATCACATAATTAATTTGTTGTTGAGTAAAATTAAGTGCAATGCTTTGAATTTAAATATGTCACACAGTTAGATATCACAGGAGCATTGACATATACTTATTTTCTTGTGAAAATGATTTTAGGACACTATACCTCTAAATCTGAACATTCATAGCTCCAGATTTCGTCCTTGTCTGCCAGCTTCCACACTTTGATCAGGCCGCTCATGTCGCCCGTGGCAACCAGCTCACCATCATAGCTGAAGCACACGCAGGTCACAGAATCGTTGTGCCCTAAAGGAGAAAGGAAGCAATCCTAAAACTTAAAGGGATCTAGTAACTTTGTTGACATGTGCAAAAAGTGATGAATGGTTGATGCAATGTATATTGTTGTTATCTCATATGTCCACAGGGTATTGTGTGAACATTTCAAGTCAAATGGACATTGTATGGCCAAGTAATGAGCGAAAATGCAAAGTGATATTCAGTAACTCACTGCACTCACTTTGTACACGGAAGAAAAACTCGCCCGGAGTTTTTTCTTATTTGAATACTTCAATCATGCATATCTTTGTAGCGAAAGGGAATTTGAAAAACCGAAACCTGTCCCATGATTTTATTGTTAATACGAATACAACAAGGTATAAGGGAACCGCTAGAATTAAAATTTTATTTTGAGGATTTTACTTTTTTGCCTTGTGGCCCAGTTGGGCAAGTAAAAGCAAGATTTGTCCATTCTAGTGACAACAAAACTAAATCTGATGGGCCAGAGATGCCAACCCTAAAGGATGATTTTCAGGAACATTTACCATATTTGTCATCATTGCCATCATGGCCCTAAACGTAGAAAAACAACAATTTTGTTATATTTGGCTGAAGCACACGCATGTCACAAGAGTCATTGTGTCCTAAAGAGGAGAAAGGAATAGTAACATAACTCAGTTTGTTGCCATTCTGTAATTGTTCTTCAAATTTAGCAATTGCCAGCTATTGTTGCGTATGATAGGCCCTGTAACCCCAAATCAAATCCATAGATCATATATAGGTAGCTAAAACACTAAACAAAAGATATCCAACACAGCTTCCAAACATATTGTCCTTTGGTTTGGGCTTTAGATAGTACGTTGAAGTTGGCTGATTGCTTCCTTAGCAACCACTCACAAATGTCTTGCTTGCCTGACATTGTTTAGAACCAGTTACCATAAGGCAGTGAATGGCTTTGATGTCACACTTTGATGTTCTATTGAACATTTAATTATCTTACACTGCATTCCCCAGTTGATATGTTCCAAATATAAATGTGATCTTCTTCCTCTTCCATTCTCAAAGTTTTAAAAAAGGAAGAAACAAAACAAGCATTGTTTAAATTAGAGCTGAGTCAAATCGAATGGCTATTCGATATCCGACCGTGAAGGTCGGATACCGAATACAAATTTTCGGATACGAATATCCGAAAAAAAAAAAAAAAAAAAAAAAAAAAAAAAAAAAAAAAAAAAAAAAAAAAAAAATCGTTTTTTTTTTTGTTTTTTTCCCCGTTTAATTTTGTTATCCCCATTCGATAGATTCGATCAGAAAATGGCACATTGAACCCTGCTTATATATTGCTAAAGTTAAAAGTTAAGGTATTTTACATAAATTACAAATAAACAAAACAAATAATAAACCAAAGCCTTGGTAAGAGGATTGTATAGTGAGTGCCAAATTTAGAAGAATCTATGATGAGATATCAAAGTATTTCATCTTGACAGCAGTTTGTACACTAACATCACACTGCACTGCCGATTCTAATTGAAAAAAACGGACAGAATATTTATTTAAAAAAAAAAAAAAAAAAAAAAAAAAAAAAAAAAAAAAAAAAAAAAAAAAAAAAAAAAAAAAAAAAAATAATCGATTTTTTTTTTTTTTTTTTTTTTTTTTTTTTTTTTTTTTTTTTTTTTTTTTTTTTTTTTTTTTTTTTCCCCCCCCGAATATTCGATATCCGACCGTTTTTACACGACTCATATTCGAAATGCAAAATATCCGGTTTGACTCAGCTCTAGTTTAAATAAAAAATCAATTATCCAACCTGGTGTGCATTTCAGCATAGATTCTCCAGTCAATGTGTTCCAAACACAAAATTTTATCTTCTTCCACTTCAATTCTCAAAGTAAAACAAAAAGAAGAAACAAAACCAACAGTCTTTGAATAAAAAATCAATTATCTTACCTGTGCATTCCAGCATGGACTCTCCAGTCGAAGAGTTCCAGATGAATGCCCGGTCATCTTCCCCTCCCGTGACCGCCAGGCAGCCTCCAACCGGATGAACATCACAGCAGAACACCGAGCCTGTAAACAAAAATAATAATAATACATATAAATAAGTTCTATTTGGTAAATTAATGAATGTTTGCATGCCTAACACAAATATGCCATGAATCCATAATGACAAATTTAAACTAATGGGTATTTTTTGCCTTTCACCTACATACATTCAGCAAAAGTTGACTAAGCCTTGGATGTGTTTCAGTCACTGTAAAATTGCAAACATTGAAAGAAAAGCTCTGATGGAGATCAAACCAACCTAATCAAACTTCCTAATCATTTATTTCCAGCAATTATTTCAGCCTCCTGACCCCATATTCACAAAACCCTGCTAGCTTAGTTCCTTGCTAAGTGTATTTTAAATATGCAGTTTATTGAGCAACAAACTACTAGTCCCCAGCTAGGGTCAGCTGGGTAAGCATTAGGTACCCACTAAGTTAACCTTAGTTATCAACTAAAAAGATCTTCTTCTTTAATACTTAGCCACATCATCCAAACTAGACTTAGCAAGGATACAGCTAGCAGGCTTTTTATAAATATGGGCCCTGATTACTACATCAGCATCAACACACTAGATCAAAGAAAATACCAATGGTTAGTGCTTTGATATAAGATTTTAAATCTACCACCTTAATTATTATGCAATAGGATGTCAAAGAATGATGGCATTGAAGACCAAGTTAACCTATTTATTCCCAAATGTTGAAACCACAGAGTTAATCATAATACCAGGTCAACTGGGTTCCCGTAGGCAATAGGTTAAATGATGCTCGTTCGTATTTTGGTTCTTCTCCTTACCCGAGTGACCATCGAAGCGGATGACGGCATCATCTCTGATATCTGCCATGGCACCTTCCATCTCATCCCCTCCTTCTCCTTCATCATCATCCAATTCATCTTCCGCATCGTATTCAACAAAGTCCATGTCACCCATTTCGGCTGCAAGGTCTGAATAAAGAAGACAAGTTTTTGACAAAGTAATTTAGTTAAAGGGGACCACCACACAAAGAAGAACTCAGGCTTATATATGTTTTGGTATAGTTGTTTGATAATATAAATATATGTCCAACACTTTGCAAGGGTTGTATAATTCATAAACAATACAATTAATCACCTACACTTTCAGAACCAACAAAGCCTCATGGTTCTGTATGCGCCAATTCTATACCTTTGGAGACAATAGAACCATGGAAGATGCGTATGTCCTTTATAGTCTTCTCCTGCAGACCCATAAACACATATTTTACTGTGATGATAATTTTGTTTAAATTATATTTGTCCTATATTCTCCTTCCATTTATAAGAATATTCTTTTGGGTGATGGTTCCCTTTGACATGACTTATGACATATAGTGCAGTCCTGACAATTTTTAGTTTGCTTGATTTTATACACAATTCTACAATATAAAAGTAAGTACTGTTTGACACAGCATCATAAACTACCAACTATTTACTATCATACTAGAAAGTATGAGGCATTGAATGAAATTCATTACTGTGTCATAGGCTGATTTATAATGTTTGTGCTTAAATAAGTAATACAAGTTAGTATCATTCTCACACATGTAGTAGAAATACATCACTAGTTTCTTTTGTTAAGTCAAGTTATCATTTTTTTTTACCAGCTGGGACGTCATTGCTGTCCTCATCATAGACCTCAATCCCTTCATCAAAGTCACCATCTTGATCTTCATTATGGTTTGGATCCATTTCTGTTGATTCTGAAATAGATATGGTGAATTTGCAAACAATGATAATAGCTTGAATAAATGTACAATCTGTATTAATATGGGTGGAAAAAGAAGAAGAATGATGGATGAACAGGAAGATGGGAGATGGAGTTGGGGAACTGTAGTACAGGGGAAGGTGAGGAGGACAAAGAGGGAGAAAGAAGGATGAGAAGAAAGAGAAGAAGAAAAAGAAGCAGGAGGAGGAAAAGAGTAAGAGTGAGGAGAAGGAAGAGGGGGAGGAGGTGGAAAGGATGTGAATGAGAAGGAAGAGGGGGAGGTTATAGAAGTTCAAGAAGAGGGGGTGGAAAAGGAGGAGGAGAAAGAATAGGATGAGAGGAGGTGAAAGGGAGCTGAAGGAGACGGGACAGTGAGGAGTAGATAGAAGAGGAGCAGGGGTGGAGGGATGAAAATATTGAGGAGGAGGGGGTAAGAGGAGGAGGAAGTGGGAAACTGGAAGAGTGATGAATGGGAATATGATGAAGTGGGGAGGGAGGATAGGAGGAATGGGATGAAGATATTGGAAACAACAGGAAGGAGTGCAAGGGGAGCAGGAGGGGAAAGGGGGAGGAGGGAGAGGTGGAGGATGAAGTGAGAAAAGGGATGCATGGGAGAAGAGGAGGGGGTGAGAGAAGGAAGGAAAGGAAGATGGGGGAGGAATAGAATGCGAGGAGAGCTGAAGGAGCGAGGAGAGAGAGTTGTACAAAGATGAAGAAGGAAGAAGTGGGGAATGATGCCAGGAGAAAAGGGATAACAAGAATAAACATGATTAAGGAGGGTTAGAATGGGGAGGGATGAGGGAAGGATTGAATACGAGGAAAAGGAGGAGGAGGAAAAGGATGGGAGAGGGTGTTAGGGAAGAAGTGGAAATTGGAGGAAGTGGGGAAGAACACCAGGGCCATGTTGCAGAAAGAGATACAATTGATTGTAAGTTAGAATTTTTGCATTTCAACCTATCAGATATATGCGCATTTAGTCACATGATCCGACTTACAATTAATTGTAACTTCCAATCGATTGTATCTCTTTCTGTAATGGGGCCCATGAGAAAAAGGAATGAAGATAATTAGGAGAACAAGAAGGAGTGGATGAGGAAGAGGAAGTGGGTAAGGAAGAGGATGTGGGTAAGGAGGAGAAAAGGGATGGAGAGATTGAGGAGGAGGCCAGGATGATGGAGGGGATAAGGGGACAAATAGCAAGGTTAGGGAGACAGCAAGGAGATGGATCAGGAGGGTCCCAGACGAGAACAAGATACTCATGTATTGTTTTGAAGATAACACTCAAAGATAGCAAGATAACACTCAAAGATAGCAAGATAACACTCAAAGATAGCAAGTTTGGCAGTATGACTATGTATGACAGTTGTCCCTGAGTTGACACTGTACTTCTTATTGGTTATTACCACCAAAAACAAAACATTACATGCATCAAATATACTGAAACTTATAGTATACAAGCAGCTGTATAAACTCAACCAAATTACACCTGTTGTAAAATGTCTTAAAAGTCTAAAGAATTTGCAATTGTCCAAAAATCCACTTCACTTTCTTGTACTTTTGAGTTTTGTACGTTTACTAAACTTGTTGTTGTTGTACTTGTGGCTGTGCACCATTCCACAAAAGAAGCCTCTCAATCTCATGCCCAACATGCCTCTTCTCGATTCAAAGTGTTAGTAATATTAACATGAACGTAAAAATAGTTAGAAACGACTCAGTCTTGGGATGCTTATTTCTTTGGGAAATGATGTGAACATTTTGCTAATTTTAAATTAATGATTTATTAATTATCCTCCAACTCCAAGTCCAAACTCCAAATAAACACAGACTGTCATCAATCTAGTTACTACTACTAGTACTACTCGACTAGACACATACCTGTACTTATGTGTAAAATACTTTGTATGTTACACATGGCGCCGCACACTACGTGGTACCATTGTTCTATACCGCTAGCGTCCGGTCGTAACCATTAACAACTCATTGTCAACTGGGTCAAAGTGAATTCGCCGACACCCCTCGCACAATCAATTGCCCCGCCGAGCGAAAAAATAACGCACTACGTCTACGGCAATGTGATTCTGTAGCTGTATGCTATACACAAACGGTATAGGTGGCCCTGCTGGTGACTAGACATGACCATTCACACGCCATACATGTAATTTTCTGGTATTGCCAAGGCAACACGAATGTGTGATAATAATTGTAAATAATACAAGTATTGAAATAAAACTTATTGGTAGTCCGACTGTTCGTAACTCTACAGAACGCTAGCGCGGAGCGCTGGCGTTCTACGTCCAGCTCACACCGTACCGAAATTGCACATTTTGTGTGCAGGCAGTAATTGACCTTAAAATTGTACATATCATATGATACGGTAACCTAACCAGACGCCGTCCGTAGGATGGCGCCTGGCATTCTGAGCTGTGTATACCGTGATGGTAACACTTTATAGGCTTTAACGGCAAACACACTTCTACAAAACCATACAATATCATACTTTAAATAACGTATCTCGGTTCATACTTACGAATTATGTTATGCATGGACATCAATGATCCAACTGGTAAAACGTCTGATGCTCCATTCGTTTGATTTATCCTGAAATTTACTATAAAACTGGCAAGATTACAGAAGTGACGAAAATGGTATCCGAATTTGTTCGCTGCATGCAATATCAGGTGATCGAAAACTTGTCGGCAATGCGCGAGGTCGCAGGTCAAACTTTGGCGTACGAGCCTGGATGTGCGCGCGTTCTGTACAGCGATTGATCTATTTCTGCGTGCGCGATACACCCCTGTACACGGTACATGTGACAGTCCCTGGCTTATTGTCAACCGATCGCCACTTACGCGCGGAATACCTCCTAATCCTATCCCGCGCATGCGCTATGCATTGCCGACGAGTTTTCGGTCACCTGACATTGCATGCAGCGAACAAAGACGAAGGAAATAACAGTCATCATCATCATCATCATCAATTTGAGGTAAGTTATCATTCTTTTGCAACAAATTAAATAGCAAGCAAGGTAAGTTGAATGTTTAATTAATGTCTAGAACTAAAAAAAAAAAAATATTACTAGGAAAGTTGTTGAAACCACCCGTCGCAAAAATCACTCAAAATTTTGTAGCGTCTCGTCGTCACAGCGCCGTACTTCGTACGGCGCTGATCACAGTTAATGATACGGTAAAAATACATGTACCCCCGAATTCTTATCCAAAATTTGATCCAACTGTGACCTGTCCGGTGCATTAAAATTATGATTTTCCCCTCCATTCCGCTAAAAATCAGTGATTTATCCGCCTACTCGACTTCTTTCCGTGTCGTATCGCGACTTCTGAACGATCGATGATCGCGCTTTGGTCTCGATTCAAGTCGCCCGCCGATTCCAAATAAACGGCAGATCTGACGCGCGCGTTTAGTGGTCGTACAGACTTACGCGTCAGATCTGTCGTTTATTTGGAATCGGCTGGCGACTTGAATGGAGACCAAAGCGTGATCATCGATCGTTCAGAAGTCGCGATACGACACGGAAAGAAGTCGAGTAGGCGGATAAATCACTGATTTTTAGCGGAATGGAGGGGAAAATCATAATTTTTAATTTAATGCACCGGACAGTTGGATCAAATATTGGATAAGAATTCGGGGGTAAGTACCGTATCATATGTACAATTTTAAGGTCAATTAGCCTGCACACAAAATGTGCAATTTCGGTACGGTGTGAGCTGGACGTAGAACGATAGCGCGGAGCGCTAGCGTTCTGTAGAGTTAAACTGTTCGTAGATTTACTTTGGCTAGCCTATTCTAACACAAAAGTCAATACGTGGGTCACTGCAAGAAACCTAATCAAATTCTTTGCTGCTCTCTGATAGGACATTAACAATGATATTTCAATAAAACAAGATAACATACGAAATCATATAACCAATTTGCAATTAGTAGATGTAATGTCATAATTAGTTACAATATACAAATCGTCTTTTTAGCAAATTTTTACTCACGTCCACGATCACACTGAGCCACACGAGCGTAAAACTGAAATAAGCAACCATTAAGACGTTATGTTAATTTCATTAGTTGATAATTTAAAGACAAAATTCAAAAGCTAAGATAACAAGACAACTTGCAACTCAATCTCTAAACTAAAATATAAGATATGTGTATTCGTTATCTATTTTTAATATGTAAATGACGTTATTATACAAAATCAAATAGATAAATAAATATACACACAATTTCAAAACTATTAATTTAGTTGGTTAAATTGGCAATGTTCTGTGAGCTCTCTGCCTTTTTGCTGTACTAGATTCATTACTAAATAGTCTTTACGATTCCTATTTTTTTTTTTTTTATGCATGGAAATAGACCATCTTGTGCCTTTTTCCATTCCTAGCTTACATTCTGTAATGAAAGACATCAGTATTACAATTCCATAGTATGTGAAATGACATTTTACTTGCTAAAAGTGAGCATTAATCCTGCATTAATTAGCTCACGTCGTCTGCTATAACTTGCCGTACATCGTGGCGTTTCATGCTTCAGTGACCAATCAAACGTGTCTCTGGCAGACACGCCCTCGATTGAGCGCGGTCGCAGCTATAGCGCACGTAACTTGCGAAGTGTGCCATGCCAGCAGAAGCCCGATCGACAGCCAGCAGCTACCGTAGCTCAGCTACCTTCGGCCACCAGCAGCTAGCACACACACTCGCCGCATCAGGGTACCGCCGCATCATCCCCCCATTACATGTGGCTAACCTATCGTAGGCGCCGCATCTCTTGATTGAGGCTCAAGGCTCAAGCAATATCTCGATCATTGACTGAAATAAGACTTCTTGATCACTTGTTCCTGTTATCTGCGGGTATGTATTTGGGCGTCTGTACCGTAACATAAGCCTAATTTAACTTCAAGTCGTTGTCTAAAACTTTTTAAAAGAAAACTAGGTAAAAACTAAAAACTATCTAATTCTAAATCTAGACTAAGTAAACTATAAATAAGTAAAGTAAAACTAAAACTGTGCTGTGTGATAAACCTAAAACTATTAGTATTACTAATACTAGTAGTATTGTAAAAGTAACTTAAAAGTAAAAATTTCTTATTGAAAGTTAAACGTTAAAATTTAAAACAAAATATTCAGATAAAAATTATATTTATAAATGCCATAATTTAAATAAATCTGTTATGATATGAATTAGATCAACAAATCTATCGTTTTCATGGCCTCTTTTATTTTTACATTTTAGTACAAAACTTTTAGTTTCTGTCGGCCGACAGGAAAACTTTAATTGCGACTGCAATTAAATGTAAAAGAGGCCATGGAAACGATAGATTTGTTGATCTAGACGAGTCTCTGAGAGAGAGTGAGATGATGAGACTATTAATTCAGAGACCGAGTACGTGGGCGGACCGTCATCATGTGAACAAATTTCTCAAAATAATCATGAAGAGCGGAGAAACCGAGAAAGAAAAACAATAACTTGAAGCTGAACCCTGCTTCAAGCCAGGTACTACAACAAGATTTGAGCAACATTCAGAAGTGGTCTCGCACATGGCAGCTGCCTTTGAACTCCCAGAAATGTAAGGCACTTCATATAGGAAAGAACAATCAACAGTGCTCATATATGATGGACAATGCAATGCTGGAAAATGTCACCTGTGAAAAGGATCTGGGAGTATTGATAGACGGTGAGCTGAATTTCCACAAACATATCTCCTCAGCAATACAAAAAGCGAACCAGATGCTAGGCCTTATCAAGCGTGCTTTTGTCAATATTGACCCGGACATCTTCATACCTCTCTACAAAGCACTTGTACGCCCACATCTAGAGTACTGCAGCGTATCATGGAGCCCAAGATTTGTTACAGACGACAAAAAGATTGAAGCAGTACAGCGAAGAGCAACAAGGCTGATTCCAGGAATGAGCTCCTTATCGTACCCAGAGAGACTGATAAAACTTGAGCTTTTCTCTCTTCACTACCGAAGGGAGAGGGGAGATATGATCCAAGTCTACAAAATCCTGCACGGTATTGATAGAATCGATCCAGAACATTTCTTTGTCAGATCTGATTATCTACGTACTCGTGGACATCCTCTGAAGTTTTTTACTACCCGTTGTAAACTCAACCTCAGAAGCAGTTTTTTCAGCAAGCGTGTTATAAGTTCATGGAACAGTCTTCCTGCGTCATTAGTCACTGCTACTAGCGCCGTCACTTTCAAACATGGCCTGGATATTGTTTGGTTAAATAAAAGATTTGATATCGTTTGACTTCCATGCGCGCATGCTGTGCACAGTCAGTAAAAGGAATGCTATCAACGTGTTTATGACCGGGAGATCTACAGGGCTACCCTACACTCCTGTCTAGATGATGATGATGATGATGAAGAAAATTGATGACTGCTGTAGCCTGTACTGAGATAGGGATCATTTTCAATATCCACAAATAGACCACAAACAAGAACATAGAATTAGGAACAAATAAACAAACTTTATTCAGCCAACTTGGCGAACAACGATCAACAACTTGCTAATTGTTAGCCTGAATCAATCTTTATGAAAATCATGATATTGATAAAAGATAGCGATCCATTATTCTTGATATGGGCCTCAACAATGGCAATCGCCCACCCCTGGAATACGGGGCTACCCCTTGCTACGCTCAGCGTAATAGCCCTTTGACTTGCAGGGGTGGGGCTACCCCTTGGGCCTTACGCCTCTGTTAATGTTTTCATGAATGTTTTCTATGTAAAATTTTCATTGATAATATATACATATTGTATGCATTTACATAGTGCTGTAACCGATCATCGGATCGGCATGCCGATCACGATCCGATCATACATGATCGGACCGTTTTTGCCGATTTCCGATCATGCAGAACAAATCGGAAGATCGGATCGAAAAAAAAAAAAGAAAAAAAAAAAAAGTCCGTTTTTTTTTCTTTGGAAAATGATCCCAAAAAACATATTTTGGGAATATAAATGAATACCAAAGCAACATATATCCATATGAATAAGCCCAAGGTAATCTTGTATGGGTATGCTTTCATTTAAAACTGATTACCTCTCCTTTTACAAAATTATTCGCGCCGATTTTGAGCTTAGTCCCGATCATCGATCCGATTTCGAAGATCGAAAACATTTTGCCGATCCGATCAAACGATCCGATCATCAAGGTCAGTTACAGCACTACATTTACAGGATTATTAAATATCACTGTATCTGAATATTTTCTACCATCTTTTCCTTCTCAAACATTTAGAGATCATGGAAACTTGTACCATCATCCTCTTGCTACTCCTAGGAGTAGGAGTAGCCACAAGAGCAGAAGATGCAAAAGATGTTATTGCTGGTGAAGATGATCCCTTCAGAATGCCAGAGCTTGATCCCCGGAATCCCTTCTACAAGGGCAGGCCCTCCATCGTCTTTGGTTCACACGCCGAACCCACGAAGTACGTCGACGAGATCGGCCCGGACGAAGAATTCCCCGACCCCATAGAGTTTTACGAGAAGTACATCAAGCAGTACAAGCCAGTGGTGTTTCGGGGAGCAGGGAAACACTCGCCTGCGTACCACCTGTGGACGGAGGAGTATCTGAAGGAGAATTATGGGAACCTGACCGTCAGACTGGAAGCAAGGTGATGAGTCTTAATTCTATTACAGTGCTTGAACTTAGCAGGTCTGTAGGTCAGCTGGCCCGGGCCCGGGGGGGGGGGGGCACTCATGTATAATGTAAGACAGGTATGTGCCGCTTAAAAGAACCCCTTTTTCACACCCGATCGCAGCTCTAAAGATACCCGATTTTCAAAAATTGCCGCTCCATAGTCTCCCGGAATGACTTGGCTAGGTAGTTGAGTAGCACCAAGTCCATTATTCTTCTTCTAGTTCCGGGGGCCCGGGGCAACTAAAAATTAGCTTTGGGCCACCAAAATGTTATAATGCTAAATTGTACTTGCCTGAATGGGCAATCAAGTACACCATAATTTGTTTATGCTTCTTTATTGGAGGCCACCAGATTCAGGTTTTGGGCCGGTCAAATTAGACGATGTTATATTGTATAAATGCGATCATGCATTTCTTATCAAACTTTGAACCCTTTTTACAATGATATCAAACTTTAAGGATAAGAAACTAATTATGTCAAACTAAAATAAACTCTACTCAGTTTATAACTGTGATCAGCGCCGTCCGTAGGACGGCGCTGTGAAGACCAGACGTTAAACAATTTGGTGTAAATTTTGCGACGGGTGGTTTCAAGAACTTTACATCTATTATTGTTATTTTTTTTTTAGTTCTAGACATGAATTAAACCCTCAACCTACCTTGCTTGCTATTTAATTTGTTGCAAAAGAATGATAACTTACCTCAAATTGATGATGATGATGATGATGACTGTTATTTCCTTCGTCTTTGTTCGCTGCATGCAATGTCAGGTGACCGAAAACTCGTCGGCAATGCATAGCGCATGCGCGGGGCGATCGGTTGGCCGGCTAACAATAAGCCAGGACTCACAAGTATATGGTACGTAGTACAGGGGTGCATTGCCGACAAGTTTTTGATCACCTGATATTGCATGCAGCGAACAAATTCGGAAACCATTTTCGTCACTTCTGTAATCTTGCCAGTTTTATAGTAAATTTCAGTATAAATAAAACGAATGGAGCATCAGACATTTCACGATTTGGATCATAGATGCCAATGCATAACATAATTCGTAAGTATGAACCGAGATATGTTATTTAAAGTATGATATTGTGTTTTTTTTGTATAAGTGTGTTTGCCGTTAAAGCCTATAAAGTGTTACCATCACGGTATACACACCTCAGTATGCCAGGCTAGGTTAGGTTACTCAGTTTATAGTTTATACCTTAAAGTAATCTTTCAATTCAACTATTCTTTACATCTAGGCAGATGGACTTTAAAACATGCACATGTGTCTTTCCAACTAAACAATTAATGAGTGTCTTTTCACTTCAACTAATGGGTCTTTCCAGCTAAGCGGCCCATATACCATATGAAAAGTACCAAGACATTTAAGTCTTATTATAAGTGGCACCTCAAATTAATCATTTATAATTATCCTTGCTCATTACAGAATGCTTTTCCCTACAGTTTGTTAAGTATTTATTTACTAAATTACTTCCTTACATATTATTGTGCATGTAGGAGTGAAGACAGCTCACGCCACCCTAGTGGCATCGGAGGACTTGGACGCGACATGATGGGTAACTTCGTGGACCGGTACCAGACTCTGGATGGTTACGTCATCTCTCAGGTCCCCGCTCCTATGGAGAAGGATGTTTTCTTCCCATCATTCCTGACGTGCGGCTCTCTGGCGCAAGGAGTACAGGTAAAGTGTGTTAAACCCTTTGAATGCTAGGGATTTTTACCACTCTTAAAATTGCATTTGTGTGTATTAATTGTGGGGTGCAAATATGCGACACTGGTACCCTAAGAGTTTAGCTATTGCCCACATAAATTTTGAGTATTTCACAATATGTTTGACTTAAAAACTGTATGGTAGGTCATAAAACTTGTTTTATTTATATCCCACCTATGTTTTTCCTTCAGCAAAACAATTAAGTCTAATAATATTGATGCGCCTTTACCCAGGTGTATAAATCTGGACTTGCATGGTAGGAGGTGAAAGCATGAATGATCTTCTCAATGCACATGAGCCACCTAGAATGGAATGCTCCTTAGGGAGTGGAGACGGTGCACACAATGTGTGCGGGCTGGCATTGTGTCAGGACTATGATTGGAAAATGATAGAGTGCTAAGAGAAGATTTTATATCATATTAGGTGAATAAAACTTATAAATTTGTATTATTTTCTCTCTCTTTAATAGGAAACCCATATGTTCTTTAGTGCCAAGGGGGGCAAGACGATGCTGCATCGTGATCCATACAGCTCTTTTCACTGCGTCTTCAACGGCACAAAACAATGGATAGTTACAGACCCAGCACAGGTAAAGAGATATTGACTGCAATTCAAAAATTGTTTTGGTAATATTGGTTCGACCTGTATTGTCAGTCAATGTGTGCCATTACGGCAAAAAGTGCCATATTGGGGCAAAACCGGCCATGTCGTATTTAAGCAAATTCCTATCATAGTTGGACAAACACATAACATTTCTAGACAAAATCATATCATATTTGGGCAAAATCTTTAAAATAATACAATTTTTGGACAGCTATATATACTCAAGTGACACAGACTATTTGTTGTTGTTGTTGTTGTCGCTTGTCAGGTGAAAAATGAAGGAAATGAAATAGTATTCAGGCCGCCCTGTAGCTATGCACCTGCATGTATATAAGAATCTTTCATTATCGTTGGTTTAAAACAGTACTATACTGTTCACCAACATAATGACCGCAAAATGGCCATAATCCCATATATAACACAGCAGCGAATTAAATTTAATGAATAATCTTGCACCTCTTGTACTTCATTCTTATTCTACCATTCCATTCATTTATCATACAAGATACAATAACTGTTTATTACTATTTTTTCTCTACAGAAAGATAAACTCTACATGTCGGAGGAATCGCGGTATGAGTTTGGAGGATATTCAGAAGTGAATATTGATGATATCGACTACAGCAAGCATCCAAACATAAAAGATGTGATGTTCGACAAGATAATCCTCAGGAAGGGCGACTGTATCTATATGCCCAGTGGTAAGAAGGCAATCTGCTTCAGTTCACATTTGTAACGTTTCTAAAGTTAACAATATTTAAATAGCACTTTGAAGGTAGTTAGATGTGTACACGACTATCCACATTTCTTTACATTTGCAATATCTGTGTATAAATAGAAGTCTAAATGTGGGTATCTGAGTTCAAATATTTTTCTTTGCGGCCTGTTCAGGCAATTACAATTATCAAGACCAGGCAAATATCTGTGGCCCTAAACTGTTATCAGGTGGCCCCAAAGCAAAGAAAAACAAATATATGGATGTATTTTCATGCCCATTTTGACAAGTAAGTGTGGAATTATAGAAATTTGTGTGTCCGGCCCAGCCAGCAAACAAGAGATTATATCAATTAGCCCTGCTTATTATATTACAGTCAAACCTGTGTATATATTTGTAAAGTGATCCCTATAAGAAACGTGGCCACTCCAGACAGGTGACTTCTACAGGTTCCATAATACTGATTTTCTCTGCAGGGGATCACTTTTGGTGGCCACTTTAGGCAGGTTGGCTGCTTTAGACTGGTGTCCACTAAGACGGGTTTGACTGTATTTTGAATTATTATATGTTGTATACAAATATTTATGAAAGACTATCTAAATGGGTAAGGACCCTTTTTGTTGTTGCCATTTTTGCAAGTTGCTAACGCAAATGGGGTATTGTTATAAAGTAAAACTTATTTTTATTTTTATATTTGACAGGTTACACACATCAAGTGCGATCCAGGGGCTACATGAACATGGCCATCTCCATCTGGTTCACCCACCATATGACCTTTGACCCCATGGGCTGTGAGGGGCGTCGGCAATGCTTTCCAACCGATGAGTGAGAGCTCCGTTCTGTGGCGGTTCAGCGGGGCTGGAGAGCTGACCCAAGGCCACATGGACGTTCATGTTTTGAGGTAAAATTCCTTTATGTCATTTCTGTTTACAATTACCAGCGTATTGTACAGTAAATTCTGCTCCAGCAACCACCTTTCTATACAGACCACCTGCTTTTAAAGGGACAGGTCCACTTTTACAAAACGTCTGAACAGCTTTCAGTTGACGGATGGGGATCAATGTAACACGCAAAAAAAAAATCAGAGCGAACAGCCCTCTAATTTGGATTCTACGAATGAAAAACGAATGCGTCCCTCCATTTAAACTATATATCGGTCAATAAAGGAGGTTCAACTGATTTAGCATAATATTACAACAATATAGTACTAATCTCGTAAAGGTATTGTGAAGCCGACATTTGTTAACGTATGTCACGGAAAAAAGATATTCAAAAAGAAAGAATATATAATTACATGTAGTCAGTTTAAGCGATGTTTGGGTATTTTGCTTGGTAAACGCTCACACATTAGTAATTATGCGCGAGTCACGTAGCTAGCGCGGGTCTACGTAGGGGTCATGCAGTACCGATCTGGCACTCCGTGAAATCTATGTACAAACTTACTCACCGGCCGAAAAATACGTATGTACCTAATAACCGACGTCCCTCAGTTTATTCAGTTTGAGGTCTATAACTCCACGAAAAAGAGATTTCAAGCCCTAATTTTTTCAGGCATGCTATTAAATGACATTTCCTTTCATATAAGACAAATAACCTCGCAACTTTTGAATTTTGCTTGCAAAAGTGGATCTCTCCCTTTAAAGACCACTATATTTGCATCCCTAGAAAGCAGTTTACAGGTCGAATGAGCCTGTCTATAAAAGACCTCATTTCAGTTATGTCTTTCTTGGGCAAACTTTATAGGCAGGTTTGACTACTATATTACATTTTTGTTACGACCATTGATTTTTGCAGTATCCAAGCATATTGTATTGAAAAATAGTAAAATATCAAACTATTTGGGACTGGTCATGAAAATAGTTCTTGCTGGGTGGGTAAAAAGTAAATAATTATTTCACTTAATAAATGTTATAATCAGCTGCTATAAATCTTATAAAATGCTATGATCTTAGACATAGATCATAAGTTTATGTAAATCAGTGTTAAATCATTTTTAATCCATTCAGATGAAATTTTCTGTCACTGAAATGGTCCTTGCTTGAGTATCGTTAACATACTTTTGATTGTGATTTTGATTTTCCAGAACTGTTATGAAGTCTATTGCAGACAAAACTGGACAAAATCTGGCTGGAAGAATACACAAGTAATTTTATTCAGGTATGAAACGTACATAGTATCTATTAGAGAACTTACATAAAAAGAGAAAATCTTGTATTAATGTCCCATGATAAACCTCATCCATAATCACAGTTATAATAGTTGAATAGTAAGTAGTAGTAGTACACAACTAAACAGTTCTGTTCTAGGACTAATCAAGAAAGAATAACAGTTCTTTTAGACTAACATGAAAGAATAAAACAGTTCTTTTTCCCGGACTGCCTTATTTCCCACTGGCTAAATTTCCACATATTGTGATAGAAACTCCCATGTGTATAGCTACCACCACAGAAACCAGCACTTGTGAACATTTTAGATAACACCAAAAAAGAAACAGTTTTGAAAATGGACAATGGTGTTACCCTTTACTAAAAAAATTATTCCTTTTTGAATTGTGTTTCTCCTAACAGGGTGAAGACACAGATGAAGATGTTTTGATAGCTCGCAGACTGGAGGTAATTATAAACTGTAACATCCTCTTTAGTAACCTTTATTGCAGTTTTGAGCTCTAAAAATATCTTGTATCATGATTATTTGCTTCAATTATGAATATCTTGGGTATATTAGACAACATCATAATATAACCTGATGGAAATTGTACCCAATTTTTTTACCTAGAACCTTGATTTAGACCCTCAGAGTTATGTATAGTAAGGATGAAAAGGGTTCTTAGAGTTTAGTTTAATATGTGGGTCAAATTCAGTAATGTCTTTTTGACCCTAATAGCCCTTTTATCTGTTAAATGCAATTTATCAATGAAACTTGACCAAGACCAGAGAGGTTATGTAACCCTTCTTCTTACCGTCAAGTTCTGTGGGTGTGATTCAAATATGTCTGTCTTATCCCTTATATCTTAAATGCTGTTTACAAACAAACTTGATCCAGAACAAAGGGGTCATGTCACCATCTGGTTAAAATAAGTCTTTCTGGCCCCATATCATAAAACCCTGATAGCTTAGTTCCTGATAAGTCTATTTCAAATGAGTATGGTTTAGTGAGCAACAAACAGTTTTGTAGTCCACCAACCCAGGTCGACTGGTTTAGCTTAAAGGGTACCACCACCCAAAAATAATATTCTTATTAAAGAAAGGTAACATCTTTTAGTATTCCATTCCATCAACAAGTTCACAAAAAATATGTTTCCAGAAAGAAAAAAAAATAATTGGAAACGCATCACCATTCTACAGCATGCGTTCATGCGGTCTGAATTACGCAGGACTGCTATGTGTGCGGTGAATTGCAATGTGTGCCGAGCAAACGAATCGCCCGGGAATCTATTGTTTACAAACGTGCGCGTAAATAGCATTGGCCGCAATCACAAATGGTTGGGCCCGTATGGAACCAGGAAATAGCAGTGGTTCCGTAAGTGGTGGAAATTAATTGCTTTTGTTTATGAATTACACAACCCTTTCCATAATGTTGGGTATCTATTTGATAGCACAAAACGGTACCAAAACATATAATAATGTGTTGTTCATTGCCTGGTTAACCCTAAGTAGCAACTAAAATGTCTTCGTGTTTAATTCTGGGTGACGTCATCCAAAATGGAAAATCAGCAAGGAACTATAAAGCTAGCAGGCTTTTATGAATATGGGCCCTGGGCTGGTATTCAATTCAATAAGAAATAAGTAAGAAATTTACTTAGCATTTTCTAGGCTGAGAGACTCATATTACATTTTATTTTTTTTTACTTTTAATTTGGTAAACAAAAATCTAAATGCAATATTTGAAGTGCATTATGACATCATCATTTTTGTAAGATTTTCAGTTTGATGAGTTAACTTAAATCTCAATTTTGGCTAAGTAACTTACATAAGCTAAATTTTTGACTTAAGTATGGAATTGAATACCGCCCATATCTTTATTAACTCATTCAGGACTGACTGATTTTGCTATAACATGCATTTTTCATCGACTCCTGCCCAAGTATTTTTGGGACCAGTCCTAAACGGATTAAGTAAAAATCCCTTTATCTGTTTTAAAATGCAGATTACCAAGAAGCTTGATCCAGACCGAGAGGGTGTTTTATCACCATAGAAGAGGTGGATGCCCTGTCTCTAGATACCCTGAAGGAGCTGATGGAAATCATTGATCCAGTTGACGTAGCGAATAGAGAAGACTTTGATACGTCCACGTCAACAAGGAAGGCGTATGGTAAGTGTTTAACCCTTTCTGTATTGTATTAAGTTATCAACATTTTACTTGTAGGTTGGTATGCATTTATACACCATTAGTAATTATAATGAGTTGCTCTGAGTTTGTCATAAATTTGATCTGGGGTATAATACCTGGTATATAAAGTTATTCATGAGTTAACCAATTTAGCTTAAAAACCCATTCAGGACTATAGTCCTCAAGAGACTTGGGCTTGCATGAGGCTGTAGATGCATTTTTGTTTCATATTTTAAAAAAAATGCAAATGTGAACAATAGCCCACCAGAGTTGTAAAGTGGCTCCGGAAGGCCAATCAAATATTTCGCTGCAACTCAAGATCAATATCAAACTTTCTTGTGCAGATTCTATTTCTTCCTTTACTGACATTTTTCTTCCATTCTTATTTTTATCAGGGGAGCGTTTTCCATGTTACGAGGCACTGATCCCTCCCAGACATTCAGAGGCAGCGATTTCATCAAGATTTACACCATTTATCTTGGTGGAACAGAAAAAGTGGCTAAAGAAGTAAGTTATTATTGTTCCAAGTAACTTACAATATTTTGTTAGTGGGAATCTACTTAATTTTGTTGGGAGTCTTAAAAAATTAAAGAATTACGGTTTCTATGACTACACAGGAGATGATGATTTCATCAAGATCGACCATTTATTCAGGCAGAAATGTTAACAAAGAAATTCAGTCATTAGCTGATAAGAGCATTTTACAAGATACTTCATTACAATCCAATGTGATCTGCAAAGTTAGTTAAAATGGGAGGACATGAGTAATTAATTTTAACATTTCTTTTCTATTTTATTTGTAGTACTGATTAAAATGTGAACAAATATACACAGTTATCCAAATTACCAAGTTTTAAGAGTCCAAAGAAAATCACTTTTTTAACCCTTGGCCTGCGTGAGCCTGGTGGGCCCTATATGGGAATTTAAAGGGCAATGAAAACTATGGCTTTCGGCTATTATTATCGTTTAGAGGGTGAACAGACATTTTATTTGATACATGACTTGGCAATTTTGGCCTCCTGGATCCCATGAAATCCTTACGTGAACATACCCACAGTTTACTCATTCTTACGGCGGCAAAAGGTGATGGGAGCGGCCATGTTCTTGTAATTGCCCGACATGCTTTGCAAACTATGACGAGTGTGCTACGGGCCGAACAAAAAGCTTTTCACTGATTTACGGACTCGTCAAAGCATCTAACAAGTATCCAGACAATGGCTTCAATAGGTGCTATTGAAATGCATTAGTGCATATCACTGACCATAAGTCCGCACACACCTAATAATGGCGGCCTCCAGTGTTCGCATGAATAGTGGTAAACCCGATAGAGTTTTCACATATTTCTCCCAAAGCAGAAATCTGAGTCGGAGTTATGTTATCATATAATAAAAAGGCATATTACGATATATCAAGTAGGATAAACTATATTCTTGAGTTGCATTGCCCTTTAAACCAATCCTAGTGGGGAATAAGAAATATAGTGCCTTGTCTAAGAGTGATGTGTTTTTCCCTTCTCTGGCAGATACTAGCCATCCCTCGACCCAGAAGGGACTGATAAGATCAGCGCCCGCATGATCATGGAGAACGTGGATACCGCCCTGGAGAACTTCAGGAAGAATTATCACGACGCCACCATCGAGCATCTCTGGTACAAGCAGTTCGTAGAAAAGGACGTATTCCGACAGTTTGGCGTGACGCATTTCAACGATCCTCGCGAAGAGGATGATGAAAAGCGGGAAAATGGACGAGGAGAGTAAAGCGGCACCGCAGTGCACGGGACAGGATCTGTGGGTGACCAAGAAATAGAGTTTGTGGAAGATCTGGACAGTACACCAGGTGTGTCCTGATAAAAAGACGGCTAATCAGGAGAAGGAGAACAAGTTTGAAAAGGAGAAGCAGAAAAACGGGAGGAGATGAAGACGAGGAGACTGATCAGCATGATGAGTTTATGATTTTTTATGACGCTTTTCAGTTTGCGTTGCTGCTCTCTATCCAGGAGTATAAATATGGGTACTATGCATGGTCAGGTGTTGATTAGCCCTGCGGCTAGGATCATTGTGTGGGTTTGAACGTTACCTAATGACCAAGGGTAGTAATACTATTTGTGCCAGGAATATGTTACATCATGACAGACATGTGTGAGATATATTAGACTCCATTATTATTATTATGGGTATGAATTTAATTGTGGTGATAGACTTAGCTGGTGGAGGATGATCTTCAGGCATGGGAAAGTCAATTCTACTCTTAACATTTCTACAACTGCCTGTTGTGTTTTCCTTAACAACTGATGAACAAATACAGCACATATAGAAAGATCTGCAGCCCTGAGGAATTTTAGCATCTATTTAATAAAAACTAAAATATCTTACTTACTTATGGCAACTGCCAATTAGTATTCTATCTGACATAGTTACAATAAATTGACATTAAAACAAATGGAAAGTTTTATGAAACTGGGCCCCGTTTCATGAAAGGGTCTTAGCTAAGACCCCTGTCTTATCTTATCTGGCGCAGAGCTACGGTGCGATCCACCACAGAGCGTCGATAGCCATTGGAAATTCAAAAGCTTTGTTTAGTAGTTACTAGCTCCACGCCAGATAAGATAAGACAACTGTCTTCTGGCTTGGACCCTTTCATGAAGCGGGGCTTAAATCTGCCCTACCTTATGTTAGTTCTTTCAAAATGACAGGTTATAGCCTAAATATCTCTCCTACATTTCCTAAACTGTGTCAATTAATGATTTATATTTGTATACGTCTTCCACAAAGTGGCCATAAGTTTTTATATATTTTGTATTCCAGTATAAACAGAAATTAAGATTGTAAAATGTATAGGTAAATCTCTTTGCCATAGGTGCCTGAGTGGAGAGTGCCATATAAGCTTCAGAATATTTGAAGTAAGGGCAGATGCCATAAAATTCAACTTCACAGAAGTAGATTTATCAGTGTTGTCAGACCTTGATTGTGGTTTGATTTGATTTGTATAGCATAATGCACCTCCGAATCATGGGCGTAGATACTTACGTAATACCTATTCATCAGGAGGGATGAATGAATAGATCATCCCCCCCCCCGGATGAATAGGTATCAATGACAGATCTACGCCCAGTGCTCCGAATAGAATTGATGATGAAATACAGATGCCAGACTATTTATTTGTATTATTGTTAAGTTGATTTAACTCTGCTGCTATTGGTCAACAAAGAATAAGTAAAATGTGATGGATTAACAGCATTCATAACAAGTACATGTGTTATGTAATTGGTAATAATTGTTTTAATTATTTGTGTAGTTAAGTTGAGTATAGATCCAAAGGATATTACATACATGTATGTATATAATTTTTAGTGGTAAAATGTATTTCATATATTCAGATATTTTTGTTTTACAATATATTATAATGCATTCCAACAATGACTTGTCGAAGACAATCATTACAGTACTATATTTGTTCCATATACCTTTGCTCTAGCTTTCATTCAAGTATTTGAATCAAATTTTGATTGTGTAAGTGCCTGTAACAGTCAACCCTACCTAAAGTTGAATAGTTGAAACTCTTTTGTGGTGCCTATTATGTTGTTTTCTATTGTTTTGTTTTGTATTACATATGTTGAAATTTGCCTAATTGTTAAAGCTTCACTGCAGTCCAATGGATTTGACTTATGCAAGGTTTACTGTAGTTTTTATGTTAATTTCCCAAAGTTGTTTTTCTACTGTATGTGGTCCATATCAACCATTGGAAAATGATGCATGTATCATGTACAAGCACATTTTCACCAGGCAGGGTGGGTGGGGGGGGGGGGGGGGGGGGGGGGGAGGGGGGGGGAGGGGGGGGGGGGGGTAAAGAATATTGTGTTTTGCCTTTTTAAATACCCTTCACTACTTGTGATTTACAAAAAGGAGGGAATTATATATCACCTATCTGTTCCAAAATGATATATTTTTGCTTTTTTTTATTATTTTGCTAGTAACCAACCTGACCTGATTTACTTGAAGATATCTGCTCCAAATTTATATGACTTTGCTCTTTGACTTTGCTTTGAAGTTCTGATACCCAAAGATATAGCTGATTTAGCCCCAGCTTTACATGGGTTTGTTCAAATCTCAATGGGCTACAGGCCATCCCACCGCCTTGCTCACCTGTACATGTACACATACATGTATTTGCATGTATCTTTCTTTTTTTTCTTCTTATGTACGGGTCTTCTCTTGTCAGATAATTTGTTCTCTATAAGTGAAAACATCATATAACTCTGTTGTAAGATCAAAACAAATAATGAAATATGAAAAATCAGCAAGTACTATATTTTGTATTCATTGATCATGATTTATATTATCATAAAATCAATTTCTACTTTGGTGATGGTGCTTTTATGTAAATAATGGGTTGTCCAGGTGACGATAGCTTGTGTATATTTTTCTTACAATTTGGAATAAACTATAACAAAATATATGATACATATATGGAAACGTTTGTGTCATGAGTGTATGTTTCTTGTGTACTGATCACTGAGAAAATTAGCAGAAACAATAGAGTACCGAAGTAGTGATGTAACATATTCTTTTGTTTATAACAATGTTTTGAATAAACAACATGTTCTTTGATTCTGCTTTTGGTGTTGCCTGGAGCTGGATGATTGCCTTCTTAGCAACCAGCGCTAGGTCAGACATTTCTGGCTTGCATGATATATTACTTACTTACTTGTCCAGCACTCCTATTGTGCCGTCTATCTAGTAAGACTATTCCGAGGCGGCATATAGAGTTGTTTCAAAACCATTACCCATGGCAATAAATACAACTGTGATGTCACACTTCGGTACTTTCCATTCATTTACAAATAGTTCATCAGT
>JBAMJV010006626.1:0-7500 GCA_037951105.1 Echinarachnius parma
CCTCCAATAGTCGTTTTTCGATGCAACGCCTTCAATTTCACAAAATTAAATGCATTTTGCAACATTTCACCTTCGGCCCTCCCCCATATTCAGCTGTTCCATACCTAACCTGTTAATAAAATTGTTTCGGACATAACCATATTGAAAACATAGACACATGGGCTTTAAAATGATACCAAATATGATAAGTTTAAATCATTTGAACACGCTACAATCTTCGATACAACTTTAACATTAAAAAATACGACACAAGAGTCAAATTTCCCAACTGAATACTTTCGGCCCATTTTGCGACATTTGACTTCTGACCGTCCTTCATTCTGAAACGCACTGCGTATTCCCCGATTTGAAATAAATGACAAATAATGTACCATTTTAAAGGGAAATCATCATGCATTGCAATGACACTAAAAGTAAAAAAATACAATTTGACAATAAGAGTGATATAATCGATCAAAGTTGAGTTTCCGAACTTTTTGAGGGGTTTAGTTGATTGTAAGTTACAATTAATTGTAAGTTATATCATTTGTTCTAAATGCGCAAATCTGATTGGTTGAAACGCGCAAATTGTCTGACTTACAAACAATTAATTGTAACTTAAAATCGATCTCTTTCTGAAACGGGGCAGATGTAGTATATGTCCTATTGGGTTTCACTTATAATAGAAACAAAATCAATGTTTCTGAATGCACTATAACTGGAGGCTGCCATGTTTTCCACCGGTACCGTATGAAACGTTATCTGAGCGCATCTGAGCGTGCACTAACAAAAAACGGATTGTGTCACCGCTGAACTGTTGAATCTGGATACGTAACCCACTTTTGTTAGTGCACGCTCAGATGCGCTCAGATGATGTTTATGGTACAGTTGGAAAAACATGGCAGCCTCCAGTGCTCAGTCAAAACAGCTGATAATGGTTTAAAAACCATAATTTTCATTATGAGTGATACCCATGAAGAAATATAGGACTAGAAGAGACAGGAAGTATGCACTCATCAGTAACAGCTAGCAAAAAAATCCGTCGTTTCCTCCCCATTAAAGGTTCCCTGAAATCCAAATGCAAGTTGCCTTCAACTAGTGTGTATTAGTGTATACATCAACTATTTGTTAACTATTTGACCTTCATGTGTTTGGTATATTGGTGAAACCTTGAAGCAATTATTTTCTTCAGTTTGCCGAGGCCATCTTTAAAAAAACTCTCCAGAGTAAAAACCCCTTGTGACATCATCAATCAATCACTCGTCAACTAACCCGGAGATGAACAAAAGACATACTTACAAAAGAACATGCTCACAATAACATGCACTGCATGTTTACATACAAAAGCTTATTAATGCCTTTCTTGTCCTTATCATGGTTGAGCTTATCTGACATAGCAACTGCTTTCCACCCTGTATTGTTCATCTTTCCAGTGAGTATTGATTGGCAGATGTTTGAATACTATTCTAACTGATATACTTTTCAATTTCAATAGCAGTTGCTATGTCAGAAAAGCTCAACTATGATTAGGACAAGAAAGACATTGATAAGCCTTTGCAGTGCATGTTATTATGAGCATGTTCTTGTGTAAGAATGTATTTTGTTCCCCTCCGGTTAGTTGACCAGTGATCGACAGATGATGTCACAAGGGGTTTTTATTCTGGAGAGATAAACCTTGGCAAACTGAAGAAAATAATTGGTAAAATGTTTTAAAATGTACAAAACATATGTAGGTCAAATAGTTAACAAATAGTTGATGTATACACTAATACACAATAGTTGAAGGCAACTTGCATTTCGATTTCGGGGAACCTTTAAAGGGATAGTTGAGTTTTGGTATAGAGGGCGCTACCGGCTACAAACATATTTTTTTGTGAGATAATGAAAAACTGAGTGTCACATTCTGCCATCGAAATTTGAATGACAGAATAAACTTATTTGATCAAAATCGCTTCAGAAATGCCTGAAATATCCATAAACATAACCAATTGTAATACTTGTGGGGCCCTACAATTATTCAATAATTTTTAACCAGCCGTTAAAACATTGAAGAAAAAAAGCTTCCGCTTTTCAAAAAAATACAAAGAAGTTTTTAAATAGTTGTTGATTATCTCCCTATCTAATCTCTATTTCAACAAAACATCACATGTACAATATTTTATTCAAAATGGTTGAAACAAATAGGTTTTTAGAGAGCGCCCTCTTGAGTTGTAACGGCTCTTTTTGAAAGATAACATGCGTTTTACTCACCGTAGTCATTTGTAATTTTGTATTCCTGTCGAGCATGGTGGAGTTATAACTATTAGTTTGTAATGTAATGGTGCAGGTTTTGGTTACTAAAACTCAGTTTGACCAAAACTGTACTCTCTTTACCAAAACTCAACTATCCCTTTAAGTAGGTTTTGTGGATGTTATACACTGTTACGATATCTCGTTAAGAAATGTAACGTGACTGTGTTAACCTATAGCGGATTGTTCTCAAAAGATGAGTAAAAAAATACTCTTGAAGTCTCGATATCTCTCTATGCTGCTGAATGGTCTTGGGAAACGTCAAGGGGTGTACAATTACGCTATTCTTTCTAGAGAGAGGGTGGCGGCCATCTTTGATTTGCAAGCTAAGATATATCATAATCTTAACTTGCGCAGGTGTCTGATCGAAATACTGTAAATATATGAAATAACTAATACAAATTCATGAATATGAATACTAAATTGCATAAATAATGCATATCATGGGTAATTTGCATAGATACAATGGGACTCTTTGAAAGAATCTTACCATATG
Organism: Echinarachnius parma; assembly: GCA_037951105.1. Taxonomy (NCBI): domain Eukaryota; kingdom Metazoa; phylum Echinodermata; class Echinoidea; order Clypeasteroida; family Echinarachniidae; genus Echinarachnius; species Echinarachnius parma. Next base: position 2,765 of record JBAMJV010006626.1, read on the forward strand.
ATATTGAGTCATTGACCCAAAGATCATATGTACCCACAAATTCAGTGAAAAAACTAACCAGCAAAATTGACTTTTGGCCTACATTTCATAACCTGTACATACATTTTCTTAGGTGCCTGATTGGAATGCTGTTAAATTATGCAATGACTAATACAAATACAAATACACTGATCATAATGCTTTTGTAGAGAGAGGACGTGTGTCACGGTCTCTCTCCCGAGTGCCTACGAATATACAAAAATGAGGGACTAATAATACGTCAATAGTGTTATGCAGAAAACTTATAACTTCGGATCGAACAGCACTATATCGAATAGCAGTATTCCAGCAAAGAAACCAGAAAATCAAGCAAAATGGCTTTTAAATCAAGGACTGCGAGACCCTCAACCTCGCGACCGCAGCCCAGAAGCCCAAGAACTATAAACCACGTGACCCTGTCAGCCGCGCCATCGCCAGACGAGACTCCCGATCAGCCTTCTTCACTATAATGTTTAGAGGTATGCTAATAAATGATGGTCGAGTACAACGTCTTATTTAGTTTTAAGTCTTTATTATGAATCTACACGACGTCGCTACTGATCGCAGTCAGCTATATCAAGTGCACGTGTGTTGTGCAATGCAATGCTTACAGTGCACACGCAATATGTGAGATACGTACATCGAGATCATCGCTGTCGATACATTCTATAGTCTCGAATATCAGACCCTAATGTACTACACGTACTATCAGCACACCTCCCTTTCTTTAAAGAAGGTTTCCTTTCTTTTTACACAATTATAATACATGCATTTTACTGAATCATTTTTTTTTTCTTTATCACCTTTAAACTTTAAGCATATTAAACAATCCAGTATCTTTATAATTGTGTGAGTTTCTATATATTTCAATTTACTTATCTTTAAAATCCTATTCATTCAATGCATGTTTTTGAACATTTACAAACACAAATCATATGACTTATTTGACTCCAATCTTGTGAACTCTATAAATCAGTCCATCTTATAGTCTTCATCCAGACATCTGTGGAGAGAACAAAACAATCTTATTAAACATAACAATTACAAGTATGACATTTGAACTGAATACTGTTTTATCATAATAAAATGTAACTTTCACTTTCAATTATTAACAATCTTTTCAATGTTTGATTTTAAGAGTCTTTGTCAATTATTCACTTCAATAGTCCTTTTAAACTCTTGCCCACGTTTCTCTTTAAAGTCCAAACATGGAACATGCATCTTTTTTGTAATGTCTATGTTCTTTAAGTTCTATTTATCCTAAATCTTAAAGATCCAAGCGCTCTGGGGGCTTGACGGGTCGTCCACTCCTGGTGGTCCTGTATGATGACGCTGGTGGTCCTGGCGACGCTGGTCGATCACCTCGTCGCGCGTGGTTGTCGTCATCGTTGACTGCGACGTCCTCGGAATCGCTGTCCGTCTGCGCTGCGATGATTCCCTCATCTCTGCGTTGTGGCGCCGGTCGAATATGACGTCGATTTCGTCGTCGAATCTCGCCGTTGTTGAGCTGTACCAAATATGAACGATTTGGCAGCTTGGTCCTGATGACCCCGTGTTGTGTCTTGAAGTCTGACATGATCTCCTACGCTGAACTCTAGTAGGTCTCGAGCGTGTTGGTCATAGTGTCTCTGTTGTTTTGCTTTCTGCCTATCCTTCTTTTCCCTCACCGTTTGAGGATTGACGTGCTGGGGATCAAGGATATTATCCATCATGGGCAGGTTCTGCTGTTTTGGCTTGTACCTCAGGCACGAATGGCAATCTTGTACCATTTCTACAACGTCTTGATTGATTCTGGGCCAATACAAGACAACTCTTGCACGTCTCTTGCACTTTTCAATGCCCTGGTGACCCTCATGGATCTGACTCAGCATCTGATGCCTCATCGATGCTGGTACAACAATCTTGTTGCCTTTGAGTATCAAGCCTTGAGCTTCAGATAGCTCACTTCTGATGTTCCAGTACTCTCTGATAGCTACTGGACACTGCTGTTTTGATTCAGGCCAGCCATCTTTGATGACTCCTAACAGCTGCTGTAGTGTCTTGTCTTTCTTTGTTTCTTCAACAAACTGTTTCCGTCTGTTGGATGACACTTTCCTACATGCGTGTTCAATGGGTCTTTCATCCTTGTTTAGTGTGATGTGATGCTTGCCTGGCACACATCCTTGCCCTTGAAACACGTCTTGGTAATCGTCGACCACATGTCGCGATTCTGTCTTGACATTCAAGACTCTTTTTACAAGCTGTAGCGCATCACATGCTTGTAGTCCTAGCAACGGTTGTCTTTCTCCTGGAGTCACTAGAAAGTCCATAGTATGAGTTGAACCTTTGTACTGAACCTGTACAAAACAACGTCCCTTGACCGGGATGGTTACTCCGCTGTACCCTGTCAACCTCACACGCGCCGGATGCAACTTTGGTTTTGGTTTCAAACTCTGATACACTGATTCCGGAACTAGATTTGTCTGAGCGCCAGTATCCAACTTGAATTCTACTGGTTTGCTCACTTTTAATCACTCAAATATTTCTAGTCAGTTTCCTCTATGTTTGAATTTAATTAATTAAAAAAAACTGCATCACTTCGCGTGATCCTGCGCCTTTCTCTATAAAAGTTGATTTAATTATCCTTGGGATTGGCCCAGTTTATATAGCTTCTGACTAATCGAGCATTGAAAAGGGTTTCATGGGAACGCCCACCATACAAAGTCTTCGTGGCTTGATGGTTTGAGCACCGGTCTAGCAATCCGGCGGTCTCGGGTTCGATTCCCCGGCGAAGCGTATTTTTCTTTGCTCACTTTTAATCACTCAAATATTTCTAGTCAGTTTCCTCTATGTTTGAATTTAATCTACTGGTTTATCATTGACAATCACTTTGACCTTCCACTCATCACTTGATTTCTCTGCCTCTACGACATCAACATAGAAATCATCTTCGACCTCCAGATTCTGCAACTCATTGATTACTCTGTCAACCGGTGTTCTACAACACTTTGCGAAGTGATTATTCCTACCACATTTCCTGCAAACTTGACCTTGAGCCGGACATCCATTCGAACCATGGAAATTTCCACATCTTCCACATGTACTCATTGAATTCTGTTCCGGCCTTGAATTCTGACCCTGTCTTGGCCTACGAACTTCACCTTGCCTGAAACTCTGCTGTGACCTGGAAGAGAACTTTTTCTTACTTCCTAGAGCATCGACGGAGACTTTATCCTTGGAACTCAACTCATTGGCTTGAGCTCGAGTCGTTTCAGCAGCACGACATAGCTGCAATGTCTTATCGAGTGTTAACGCATCGTGCCTCAATAGACGTTCACGGACCCCATTATCCAGCATTCCGCAGATAATTCTATCCTGAATCAAACTGTTTGTCAAATCTCCGAACTCACACGACTGTGCGCGATGTCTCAACTCTGTAGCATACTGATCAATCGTTTCACTCTCACACTGTGACCTCGTGAAGAATATATGTCTTTCATACGTCACATTACGTTTTGGCATGCAATATTTCTCAAACTGCTCAATGACTTTCTCAAGTTTCATCTCATTACCCTCTTCGGCGAACACAAACGTATTGTAGATGTCTAGGGCGCCATCCCCAACGACATGAAGAAACATAGAAGTCTGGCATTTATCATCCTTTTGCGACATTCCACTAGCAACATTGAACAAATCAAACCTCTGCTTGAAACGCTTCCAATTCTCCGCGAGATTTCCACTCAAATCCAATGAATCTGGTTGGCTAAGACTAGTCGCCATAATCAATTCCACTCTTTCACCCTCTCAGAACAATGCTTTAATAACTTATTTTACTGCTGCGGTACTTTAAAACCCAGTCAAAATAACGATACAAGCAATTTCATGGAGGTTAGTATGTCTTATGCACAACGACATTCCACGCTGAATCAGTCATATTATGTATTGCCATAGACAACCGTGTGTACAAGGTTTAGTGTATTGATTGTACGTAGTGGCTTCGTTCCCTACGTGTTACAAGTATTGCATGCGAAAAATCAAAACGTCGTCACCTTGTTTCGGGTTCAAACTGCACTTTCTCCCCTCAGAAACGTCATTTTCCAAGGCGGATCCTCAACTCTGACACCATATAATGTTTAGAGGTATGCTACTAAATGATGGTCGAGTACAACGTCTTATTTAGTTGTAAGTCTTTATTATGAATCTACACGACGTCGCTACTGATCGCAGTCAGCTATATCAAGTGCACGTGTGTTGTGCAATGCAATGCTTACAGTGCACACTCAATAATTTATGTAGATACTGCGTTTTTCCTTGGGGAAATCGATCACGCACCGTGTTGGGAGCATGTAACATGCATTATTCCATATTTAAAGTAACTTAAGACTTGATAAGAGAGGGCGCTCTTTATCATTTCAAAGTTTTGTTTTAACTCTAACTTATACACTTTTATAACAAATGTATAAACAATCATTTTTGCGTGGTTAATGAATACAATTCATGCTTCGTATTTTCTTTCATTGCGGAAATATGGGCCAATAAGTCCCTTTTTAAAGAAAAGTGTGACTCGCCTAGAGAGGGCGCTTTTTAATTAATCAAACTTTTTTCCCTTTAAAGTATGTTAATAGTACATACAGAATATATCCAAAACATTTTCGATTGTTTTATCCATAACGTAAGGCATAATTTAACACCCTCCGAATTTCTATGTAGATACTGCTTTTTTCCTTGGGGAAATCGGT